>CM052550.1:55001805-55026880 GCA_028533065.1 Trachops cirrhosus
AGAGGGTTTATGGTCTTCTGGAAGAGCCCGGGCCAACGATTGGCTGGTGATTGAAGGTTTGGTTTGAAGCTGTTACTTTGCACCCCGCAGTGCGGACCCCTCAGGGCCGTCTCGGAATTGGGGGGGGGGGGGGGGCGCGATTCGTGACGCGGTGTCCAGGCCAAGATTACTAGAACAGTGCTCTGGAGAGAAGGGCTTCGCCTCTGGAAAAATCTCGGGATTCTGTGCTTCTGAGTTCAGGTTCTTGCATTTTTTTTTAAGGAAAATGACTGACAGGATGATGAGCAAACAAGACGTAGGTTCATAGTCCTAAAGCAAGCAGCCATATCTTCTCAGCTATACGTATCAAAATTTTTGTTCTAAACAGCCAGGCATCCCTCAGGGTCACAGAGTCAAAGCCAACGGTTTTACAACCAGTGCATACCCTTAACCCAATATCTGACTTGAAATGCTTTTATTTGAGGGTACGTAAGCGTCCCATTGCCCATTTATACGAGACAACCTACTGGCGTGTCCAGTGTCCTGAGTCCTTAATGAATCAGGATTTCATAACCCTGGTCGGGCCAGATTGCACCCTCTAGGGCGGTATTTGTTAAATGGGTAGTTTGAACCTGAGCTATCTCAGTCTATCCATTCTTCTCGAAGAGAATCAAACAAAACAAAGTTTGTTTCCTTCCAGCAAATCTCCCTTTTCTTTCATTGTCTTCCGACTTAGACCCTGAAGCATCTCTGGGCTGCCCACAGGAATAACTGAAACACTAAATTTTCCTGAACTGAGTTGGCTCTCTCCCACTGTCAGCATTTTAGAAACCTTGCTCCTTTTGGGAAGGGACCTGGAGAAAAGGAAAGGAACCCCTGATAACTCCTAGTTGAACAGATTTGTTTTTGAGCAGAGGGGTCTTGAAGCTAGGTGAGAATCTTAAGTTCTCTTGAGACAGTGCCCCTGGGTTAAAATCAAAGGATGTTGAATACCTATAGGGCCTAGGAACTAACTTTGGCCTTTTTAAAAAATGACAGTTGTTCATTGACTTGGCTCAATATGGCATCCGCTGCTTAGGGCAGAGTTAGAACCAGAACCCAACTCTCCTGACTTAGAGCTCTCAGGTTCCTTCTGCACGACCTGGCCACAATCCTTAGCGATATAGTTGGAGCTCTAAGTGTGCACACTAAAAGAATGCTGCTTTAACTGACCTTAAACTTTCTCCATTTAGTTTCCAAGAGTCATTTTCTTATACCATCTAGCTCTGAACAGGCAGACTACCGAGGAGGCTGTTTTCTCTGAAATAGTTCCACCCTGAACCCTGTTCCCCATTCTTCCTGGTATGTTCTTTCTCTTCACCCCCTTTTTCCCTCACTACCACTACGTGAAATCCATCTGTGATTGTGCTTTTTCAGACTCATCACCACGTATGTCTTTGCCAACAAAACAGGCCTGAACAGGCCTTTATTAAAAGTAGTGGTAGCTGAAAAGCATTGAGTTCGCTCTGTGCCAGGCATTGTTCTGAGCCTTCATTGTGTAGTAACTCAGTTGATCACACAACACCCCAACGACAGACTGTTATTTTCTCTGTGTGTTACCTCCATTAGGAAACTGACACAGGAGGAGTTAGTTTGATTTGCCCAGGTTCACACTGCTAAGAAGTATTGGAACCAGACAGCCCAGGTGTCAGGCTCCAAACCCTTTCTGTCTCTCCCAGTTTTCTTTTTGAAGACCATCCCCTTGCAAAATAGGTTCATTTGGGTTTTTTGTTGTATAGAGCTGCCTGATTTGCCCTCTCCTTCCTCCCCTACTTCATTGAAGCCTTCCACCTTCAGAAAGGGGGCCTCCCTCCAATGGGAAATGTCAGATCCTTTCTAACATAATTCCGAGACCGGGGCCCCATCCTATTATTGTCAATCTCCTGGCATGTCACCTGGGAACCATCTAGTTCTCTTGTTTCTTCTTTGTGGACGCCCCATAGTTCAACTGTGGAGGGATGCCCCATTCATAAATGTACACCTTGGGCAGCTTACATGCAACAGCCTTCTTTTCCCAAGCTTACACACCACACAGCGACCTCTTCAGAGAAGGCCCTTATGTGCCACATTGAACCTTTATTCTCTATCACACATGAGAGCCATGACTTCTTTTGCCAACTGCGTTGTGTCTTCAGCCATCACTCTTTAAAGCTAGGCTAGCTTTGTCCTGGATTAAAAGCACCTGACACTTGGCAGATCACATCCTCCCCCCACACAGTTCCTTTTCATGTTACGTGATCTGCCAAGGAACCCAGAGGGGATCCCTGCCTCCTCCAGTCCTGCTGGCTCCTATTTCCGCTGTTTCTTTACCGGTGAAAATGAAGGGCAGAACCCTTAGCCCTGGCTCACCTAGAGGAATGGCCTCTGCTTGTGCGGTGAGCACTTCTGGTTCCATTTCATTGTGTCCAGGACAATATTTCTGGAAGGATACAAGGATCTGTTTACGCTGGTCATCTCCAAGGAGACCTGAGAGGGAGGTGGAGAATAGCAGTAAGTCTAAGAGCTCTTTTTACTCTACACCCCTTTGTGACGTTTGAATTTTGAACTACATGAACATATTATCTTTTTTTAATGAAAGAAAAACTAAAATAACTTAAACTGAACTGAAAGCTACCTACATTTGTCACAATAAATACGTTTAACTTCTTTTTCTTATGAAATAAAGGTCCCACAGTAGTCAGTACCTCCAGGAGTGTAACCGGCACCTGAAATGTCCCTGGTTGATGATAAGAATTCCTAGCACATGAGATGGGGGAGCAGCAGCTTCCATTCCTGATGTGACGTGGCCTCAAATACTGCAGAACAGGGCTTCCCACCGTGCTCTGTGCTTCCCTGCAGCTCCCCAGGTCTCTTTCCCGGTTTCTGCCCTCCTCTCCTTTGCTAGTAATTAAAGAAGGGGCAGAGATGCCAACAGGCCTGCTTTTCTCCTGTTTCCAGTCCTTTTTGTCCACCTTTGGCAGGGGTGTCTCCCTTAGAGAGTCAACCCAGCTCATTATAGAGGCTCAGCGAAAACCCAGGGTGACCTTGACTCAAGACAGAGACACAGTTTTCAAATACAGGCCTTCACAGATTCCTGCAGCTCTGCTCCTGCTCTTTACAGCTTCACTTGCTGCTCATACTCTGCAGGACTTCCACACAGACTGGCTTATTTCTGTATACGCCCTGCTCCTTCATGGTGGCAACCTTTCCTTTTCCCAGGGTACACCGTACACAGGATTGAAGCTCATCTGATACTGAAAATACGATCTCCGAGCACAGTTATGGAGCTTCTTCCCTTTACCAGGTAGTGTTCTAGAGACTGGGGATTCTGCATGGACTGGGTGGGGTACCTGTTCTCATGGAACTTACATTCTAACAGGGCAGAAGTCCACAAACCGAAAAGTACCAGGTAGTGATGAGTATTGGGATAATGGGTGCCTAAATACAGTTGAGTGGTCAGGGAAGGCCTCTCGGAGGAGGTGACATTTAAGTTGAAACGAGAAAAACACAAAGGAGGCAGCTATGTGTGTATATCTGCATGCCAGTTCCAAGAGAAGATGGCAGATGGTATGCATGCAACTAATTTCGCTCCACTCCCAAACTACACTAAACATAGACTTCCTTTTTTTTTTTAAGTCATAAACTCAGAAAGAAATGTTCACTGAAATCCCTATAAAATCTGGCCCTGACCTGTGTGGCTCAGTTGGTTGGGCGTCACCCCAACCAAAACAGAAGGTCACTGGTTCTATTCCTGGTCAGGGCACTGATGTCTTTGTCCCTCCCTCCCTTCTCCTCTCTCTAAATAAATAAATAAAATCTTAAAAAAAAAAGAAACCTTACAATCTGAAATTTGATTTTCTTAGAGTAATGGTGAATAATCATTTTTGCATTATCCAGGACTTTGAGTCCTAATGTAATCAATCCTGAGGCATCTCAGAAAAGTGCACATTCCATGTATACAGTCTTTATACAATTTTTGGAGGTTCACAGACCCCCTCCAAGCCATGTGAGCACTTCAAGATAGGCGGGCAACTTTTTCCACGTTTCACCTTGGCATCAGAACTCAGACTTCCATCTTGAAGCCAGACTGTTTTCCATTAGCACACCTCTCATTGGAAATGCTCTTTCCCTTTTACTCAGAAACTAATTTATTACATTTCAAAAGGAAGTGTAAAGGAACCTGTGCTTCCCAGCCAAGATGTAGTGGCAGGAACCAGATTTACATAGCCACGTGACACAAAGCAAAAACAAACCAAATACAAGAAACAAGGGTTTTTTAAAAACATTAGAGGGCAGGTAACAGAGGATCACGATCCTGCGTACAGGAAGCAAATGAGGCAAGCACTGCTGTTGCCCCCGCTTCCTTCCTGGGTTGTGTTTCCAGGCTTCAGTTCTGGGGGTGGGTGATTCAGGCAAAGCCTAGTGAGCTCTCAGAGTTGAGGAGATGGAGCTGGGAATCCAGAGAAGGCAAGGTGACTACAGTTAGAAAGACAGGGTACCAAAGGGAAGAGAACGTGAGCCATAGAAGAAGAAAAAAATTAAGATCTTGACTTCATAAATATTAAAAAGTCTCTTCTTTGAAACTGTTAAAAAAATGAAAAAACAAGCCACAGATTGGGAGAAAATATTTGCAAATCACACATCTGACACAGGACTTATATCCAGAATATGTAATGAACTTTCAACATTCAGTAATAATAAATAAACAACCCAATTTTTTTTTTACCGGGCAAAAGTTTCAGAGACAGTTCACCAAGGAAGATAAACAGATGGCAAATAAGCACATGAAAAGATGCTCAGTATTATTTCTCAAAGGGGAAATCCAAATCAAAATACATATAGAAAGTTGAGAATTTTAAAAAACCTGCTAGGTGGTGAGGGTGTGGGGCAACTAAAAACTCTCATTCATACTTTGTGGGTGAAAATGCAAAATGGTACAGCTACTTTGGAAAAGTTCGGTAGTTTCTTGTATAGTTAAACATACTTAGGATATGACTCTGTTTGTAGGTGTTTACCCAGTGGTAAATCTATAAAATGGGATACTACACAACAATTTTTAATGAATAGCTATTAATACATGCAGCTATCCATTAATCTCAAAAATAGTCTTGCTAGAGCGGAAGAAGGCAGACAGAATAATTCCAGTTATATAAAATTCTAGAAGATGCAAACTAACAGAAAAAGGACAGATTCTTTGGTTGTCTGGGAATGGGAGAGAGGGTAGAAAGAGATAGGAAGTAGTGCTTTCAAAGGGCATGAGAAAACTTTCCAAAGTAATGAATACATCCGTTATCTTATCTTTATTGGGCTGTGGTTTCACAGATGTAAATGTGTGTCAAAACTTCTAAATATGTGCAGCCCAGCATGTATCAATGATGCCTGATAAGCCTGTTTCTGTAACAGTTGCATGAATAATTTGCTTCTTTGATTATTTGGTGATGGGGCATCCTGTGACCATGGTAAGTGCTCTTAAAACATTTGTTCCTATTTCATCTATTTTTCTCAGCACACACGCATTTTATCCTTTGATTAAAAAAAATTTTTTAAATAGTTAACACTTCATTCAAAATTTAAAGAGTATACAGTGAAAAGCCTTTCACATCTACCCAGCACCCCTCTCTGAAAGCAGTTAATTAACTAGTTTCCCAAGTGTACTTGGGAATATCCAAAGGTATTCCAGCTTTTCTTATAAGAAACACTACTAAGATGAATTTGCAGTGTGCTTGTGTTTTATGTGTTGGTTCAAAGTTTGCAGGTTCAGGGCATGCTCAGTATCAGACAGACCGACCCAGTCCTTCTAAAGCCATGTTATCAGGACACCCGGCCCCCTGAAAATATGACCTACCATGTCATGTTTTCTCACACTGACTACTCACCTCTTATAGCTCTCAGTACCTGCACACATCTTCACACAGATGCCCCTTCTCCAGAACCAGTGCGTGCAAACTGTTGTTTTCTCTCTTTTGAAGTGATGGCTTTCCCTCCTTGGAATTTCTATGACTTAGTGGCTGTGCTATTCAGTATTCAGTTGGCTCTTATCATAGTTAATATTTGCCTATTGCGCTACAGATCACGTGTCCCTAAGTAGACTCCACGTGGCTTTCCTGGAGGTAGAGACTTTGACTTAGACTTTCTTTACCACTGCGTAGTTAGAGACGCTCAAGTAACAGCTGGTTAAAGAGTTGCTGTATTAAAACTGCCCAACAGACCATCAGAATCCCCAACAACTATAAATAAAATTCCATTGACTAGATAACTTGATACGGAATGAGCTGCAACAGATTTAGCCAAAGTAACTCTTCACAACTTAATGCACTTTTAATATAAATACAGGTTTCTATTTTTTAGAGCTCCTTAAAAGGAGGGCACGCCCTGAACGTTGGTGGTCAAAAATAGACCTTGCCCCTGGCACCCCGATAGAATCTCTGGAATGGTGGCGTGTTAGGCAGTTGCTCCTAACCAGCCAGTCAGAAGTATCTCTATCCGGAGAACTCCTTGGTATTTTACTCGAGCTCTGATCGTTTTAATGTGCAGCAGAATGACGCCTTGACATGTTTTTTCTCCTTACTAGGTGTAAATACCAGGTAGAGAGCGAGTAGAGGTAGTACAGTCACAAGCAAAGCCCATGGGCCTCGGCATCATCAGCTTTGGGATCCAGCCTGCCCTTGGCCATAGCCTGGTGTCTGATCCCAGCCAGGTTCTGAACCTTCCCTACAGTCAAAACTCATGGCTCCCACCGTCTCAGGTTCTCTCTGCTTTGAGGTTCCAGTTTCATTTCCTGATGACCATAGCTGCCCTGGGACAAATGTCTTCTGGTTGCTTAGACCAAAAAGATGGCAGGCGGTCTATTAGACTTGAAGCCACCCCAAGCCATACATACCAACCCCCCCACCCAACCCCCAACGCAAAAGGAAACTCACCTTGAGTTTTTTTTCTGTCTCCAAATGTTGACTTCCGTTCAAATTTTGTTTGCTTTTGTTCACTATTCAGAGACATTGCGTAGTTGTAGTTTGCATTTTGTGTATCATTTGCAGTTGGTCTCTGGTGGGGCCAGTCTGTCGGCACTTACTGTGCCCTAGTTGGAGTGGAACTCCCTCTCAGTTGAATCTTTTTTTTTATTGCTGTTCAGGTACAATTGTGTCCATTTTTCAACCGCCCCACACTCCCTCACCCCACCCATCCCTGCCTCCCATCAGCTGAATCTTGAGCAGAAAATTGAGAAGAGCTGTGACTGAATCATTCCAGAAAATGTTCTCACTAGATGGTTCCACACACTCCCCAAGCCTCCAAGTTCTTACCTTTTTGGAATCTGGCCCCTGAGACTTCCCTTTTCTGAGTTCCAACCAGAACAGGTTTAGACTTTACAGCTAAAGATTAGGTTCTCGTGCTTGTCCTCCCAACTGGACTTTGGGCACCTTGAGGGCAGGCATTCTGTCCTTTCACCTTGGTGTCCCAGGGCCCCTCAGCCCTGGCTGCTTTCCTGTCCTGGCCACCAAGGCAGCCCCCTGCTGTGCGGGGGCACTGAGACAAATAGGTGCTAACGACCTTGTCCTTGAGGATCTGCCTGTAAGTCTGGTGGCAGGGTTGTCATTTATGAAATGAAGGTGGCTGATAGGAAGCAGAATACAATCAAGTATCTGATTGGGGGCTAAATAATAACCTCTCTGAGGTCCAGAAATGGAAAAGATCAGAGTGGGTGGGAATTGCCTGGAAGAGTTTCTTGGAGAAGAGGACTTACCCTGAGCTGTGGGGAGCTGGGTAAGCAGAGATAGATCCACGCTCTGTTGAGAGTGGCAGGACAGTTGGTCATCAGTCCCCCAACACCACGCTCTTGAAAAGTCATACTTTTTAAAGTTATATGTTGACATAGCAGCTGTATTCAAACGGGAATAAAAAGAAGCAGCAGCAACATGAAACTAGCCTCAGACAGGTGGATAGAACGAGCAAACTGTATAACAGATAATCAGCTTTGCTCAAAAGCTATTCGAGACACTTCATACTGAGTGCAGTACATAGCATTTAAAAATTAATCTGATCAAGCAGGGAAATCGGTTTCAAGCTCCTGCAGCCTCAGCTTGGAGGTCAGAATGTATTATGTGTGACGTGAACATATTTAAGGGTAAAATCAGTTTCATTAGCTACCTCCTCCTGTGGACATGGTATAAAACTATGGGGGAAAAAAGAGAAAGGCAGAATTCTAGGAGCTAATATTTTCCAGTGTGCTCAGGAGTGGGCAGATAAGTCAAGTTCAGGAAATATGGGCAGTGCTACAGGGAAGATTGTTGCTCAGGGAGAAGACCCAAGAGGGAAGGGGAAGCCTGAAGGTTAGAAGAAAAAGCTGGAAGGCTGGGTAAGAATTAAACTCAGCAGGCAAGGTTTTACTGCTGTCCTGCAATGCTACAGGGCTGCGATGTTAACCCGTTCTTCGCCAGAAGTCTCCCGTTCAGTCTGTGCATTTAAATTCATGACAGGGGGAAAGGGACTGACTTCAGCACAGTTAAGTTTCTGCCCCACAATTGTATAAAATAAAGCTTAGGAAAGAAAGCTATGTAGAGGAGCCCCTTAACCCTTCTTTCTTCTCAGTCTCATTATACAACAACTGAGGAACTCTCATGTTCTGTTTGTTCAGATGTTTAGTTGTACATAGTACAGACACCGGCCATGAGTATGGCACTCATGAACATGACCTACAGCTGAAGTTACCTCCAAAGAGGAAGCAGAAGAGAACCCTGGAGATAGAAAAGGCCTGTTTGGTATTGGTTGCTGAGAGTAGGGGGTAATATTTTAAATACCTGAGGAGGAAGGAGGATAGAAGAAGTTGGAGGGGGTGGGGAGTTGAGCGGCTTCACTAAAGCACTGAAACTGTGGTGCTGTGAATCAGCAGCCTTGGGCATGAGAAAAAAAGCTTTAGAAGGAGCTCGCTCTCCTGAGAGTCAGAAGGGCACACATACCAGCTGGAGAGATCTACAGCAGGGCTGAGGGTGGAAGGGGGTCCTTCTGGCTCTGCAAGGAGAAGACACTTCCGAGACTGGGAGGAACCTGGGGTTGGTCACTCCAGAGGCTGAGTAAGGAGAAATTGGTTCCTACCTGTAATTGGGCAATTGAACGTTCATGGTGCTGTTTTGTGAGCACTGGGGCTATCTATGAAGCAGAAATATACAAAGGGTGGCTGGACTTTCACAATCACACTTCAAGTGGTAACTGGACTCTAAAGATGGATTATTTTTCTGGGATCAGCGCGAAACATCAAGAAAACCAGAGTAGAACTCTTCCCCCAAAGGATACTTAGGGGATAAGGAAGATACATCTGTGACACACTAAGACACGTATATCCCAGAAACCCTTCGTGTGAAATTGTGTCTGCTTTTAAAAGTGTGGCAAAATACACCTAACAAAATTTACCACCTTACTTTTAAATGTAAAGTTCAAATAACAGTAAGTACATTCATATTGTGCTGCAGTGTAACTGCTTTTTAAGAGTTCACGAAGCACTTCCGGATTTTGTGGTTCGGTCGTCACTGAGAACGTTGATTACGGTCGTTCAGGAGGTTGGGGAATGCCTGTCAGTAGAGAAGTTCTAGTTGGCAGATGACTGGCTGTGAATCTCTGGTGTTCCTGTTGTCCAAGGCATCTGGTAGGGGCTGTTTTTAGCCCAGTGTTGGGCCGTGGCAGTCTGGCTGCCTACAGCTCTGAGTGTGTTCCCTGAGAGGCGGGGCGTAGGGGAGTTGAGAGCAGGGGGCTGGAGCCACACTGCAGGGTTCTTTTTTTTTTTTTTTTTTAAAGATTTTATTTATTTATCTTCAGAGGGGAAGGGAAGGAGAGAGGGAGAGAAATATCAATGTACGGTTGCTTCCTGTGCATTTCCTGCTGGGAACTGGCCTGCAACCCAGGCATGTGCCCTGACTGGGAATCGAACCGTGATCTCTTGGTTCACAGGCCCGTGCTTAATCCACTAAGCTACACCAGCCAGGGCTGCTGCGTTCTGAATTGAGGCTGAGTGACCTACTGGCTGCATGACCTGGAGGAGCTGCCTAGACTCCTGTGCCTGTGTTTCCTCTTGTTTAAAAGGAAGGTCACTATAGATACCTTATTGGCTGCTATGAGCATTCATGAGTAAATACATAAAAGCCCTTAGAACAGTTTTTGATGTGCCTTTTTAAAAAAGATTTTATTTATTTATTTTTAGAGAGAGGAGAAGGGAAGGAGAGAAACATCAATGTGTGGTTGCCTCTCCCACAACCCCCACTGGGGACCTGGCCCGCAACCCAGGCATGTGCCCTGACTGGGAATCAAACCGGCAACCCTTTGGTTCACAAGCCGGCGCTCAATCCACTGAGCTACACCAGCTAGGGCTTGATATGTCTTAAGTGCTCTGAAAGAGCTATTCTTATTGGAGGGAAGGTAGAGTAGAGGAGAGGTGGAAGGTGATGTTTCTGATGTTCAGGCTTGAGAGAGGTGGAGCCACGTCAGCAGGAGAGGGTTGAGTCAAAACCAAACCAATCCAGGCTACACGTGATTTCTACCTGTGACATAATCCCTTTGGAGGGGAGTTTGGGAAGATTGCGCGCCAGCCCCTTTACACTGGGCAGTACGTACCAAGCAGATCTAGCCATCTCAACGGTCGTCACAAGGACTCACGTTGGCCTAACGCAGAATTCTTAGCACAGCAAATGGGTGCAGAAAAGAAAAACAGAATGCATTCCTGCAGGTCTTGTAAATTTTCTTCAAATGCTGTGTATAAATGCTTGAGGGCATATGCAGAAAGGAGTCAGCACAGCAAGCCTTGGCTAGCATCCGGGAGCCGAGATTTCAGGAGGGTCCCACTGTTCCCAGAAGTGCTAAGAGCGGCGCAGTGCGCCTACGCTGTCTGGACAAAAATGTAGAGCATGCTTTCCTTCTGGGCGTCTGGGATTTCGGTGTGTCGTGGGCACAGGGGGGCCTGTGTGACTGGTCCCCAATAAAAACCCTGGGTATGGAGTCTGTAATAAGTTGTCATGATAGACACCACCTTACACATGCTGTCACAAGTCACCGTTGGGGAATGAAACGTGTTCTGTGTGCCTCGCTGGGAGAGGGCACCGGCAGGCCTGTGCCTGGTTTCTCCAGACTTCACCCCACGCACCTTTTCCCTTTGCTGATTTTGTTTCGGATCCAAAGTAGCCTTGAATGCTTCAAATTCCCTTTGGTTTAACTACTCATATACATGTGGCTGAATACTTATGATTGACCATTAGCTGTTTCAAAAGCAAAAAGAAAAAGAAAAAGAAAAAAAGAAGAAGTCCACAACAGGACTTCGATCTTTACTTTGATACTTCAACTTTTCCATCATTCGATTTCACCAAGACATCCTTCCTTTCACTTAGCTGCCTTTGGTATTATTCTGTGGAGTGACAAGACATTTTTAAATGTCTGTCTACCTAGAGATCTAGGGAAAAAGTCTTCTTGGGCAACTTCTACTGCTGAACACGTGGCAAGACAAAAATTCTTTCAATCTGTTAGAACCAATTCCTGTGTGTTCTTTTAAAGTAATTGAAACGAGCCTCTCCAGCTTACTGTTGTTTCATCAGAGGCTGAAATGTAGAGAAACCTGAATGTTGAATGACTGTTTCCCCTACAGAGAAGGTCCCCAAAACTCCTGACCGGTCCTAGACTGTGATTCTGAGTCGGTGATCCTCCCAGTTTCTGTGGGTGTTCTACATGCCTTCTCTTGGTGAATAGATAAATAGAAAATAAGGGGTGCCTTGAAATGATCTCACTGAGAAACCTGCTGGTTTCTTTATGTCTTTAGTGTCTGAGTTTTCGTGCCATCATTTTTGTTGAATTACAAGAACTGTTTACGTAGTTGCTAAGCAAAAAAAAAAAAAATGTTCTTACTTAAAATGAGAAGTTAACTCAATTTCCAAGACCTCTTTCTTCATTAAAAGCAAAAAAAGAAAAGTAATATGTTTCCACATTGTGCTCATTCCCCAGGGCTGCTGGAACAAGGTACCGTGTACTAGGGGACTTAACAACAAAAATTTATTCTCTCACAATTCTGCAGGTTAGCAGTTTGAGGTCAAGATTTTGGCAGGGTTGGTTCCTTGTAAGGATTGTGAGGAAGAATCTTTCCCATGTTTCTCTCCTAACTTCTGCTGGTTGCTGGCAATCTTTGGCATTCCCTGGCTTGTAGAAGCATCACCCTGCTCTCTGCCATCTTTTAATCATCTTCCAACAGTGATCTCCCTGCGTGCAGTGTCTGTCTCCAAGCTTCCTCATTTTATAAGGACACTAATCATGCTAGGTGAGAGGCCCACCCTACTCCAATATAACCTCCCATTAACTAATTACATCCGAGGCAACCCCGTGTCCAAATAAGGTCACGTTCCGAGGTACCGAGGTTAGGATTTCAACAGATGAATTTAAGGAGGAACACAATTCAACACATAACCCATGTGACTACCTTTATCTTAACAAATAACTATAGGACATTGTGTAAGAGAGCTCCTTCTCTGGAGCTCGGATTCTTTTGTAAGAAGGGTGATCGTCACTGTTCTTGCTCCCAAGACCGTGGGTCTCCAGGAGGCCAAGGACCGGCTTGTCCTAATGGAATAGGCTGAGACAGAAGCAGGTCCGGTTTTACTTTTTCTGTTCAGACAAGCACCTGGAAGCAGAACCATCTCCTGACTCTACTCTCCGTGCTCTTGGTGGCAAGTCCTTTGTTCTCATCTGCTGCAGTCCTTGCCCATGAGCTGTGCTTCAGTACCAGCTCAGCAGCAGCTCCCCACGTGGTTCCAGCCCCTTTGCCAGGACGGCATCCCTCCCCCCTCCCTTCCTCCCAGTACGTGAGCCACTGTCGCCATTGCAGGTTCTCATATCTGGCGGCATGTTCTTCCTCTGACTTAGTGACACTCTGGCCAGCTGGCACCTCCAGCCAGCCTTTCCCAGGCCTGCCTCATTCTCCCAGGACTCGCACGGCACAGCACGGATGTTTTAGCCCAGGCCTCCATATCACGCCCAGACCGTGGGTGTTGAACTGTACACCCAGCAGCTCCCCTGATCACATGCCCTATTAGATGTGAAACTCCCCAGTAACCATATTGTCAAAGCTACACATAATGTGTTCCTAATTCCTAGAATAGAATTCACTGCAATGCAACTTTTGGAGCAGTTGGTTTGTGGAGCCAGTAAACCAGCTATTAAAATATGCTGGCAGTGATTGTGCTCACAAACAAAAACTACCAAACTCTTAACCTATATTTAATAAAACTTAGTGGACTACATACTCACAGACATGCTCTCAGGTCATGGAAACATGGGCAGGGAGATGCCTTTAAATAAAAAGAAGACCAGGTGCCTCCCTGGATATGTGATATAGGAAAGAAATTCAATCCCATGAGAAGATCAATGTGAAGGTTAATGTCATGCGTCAACTTGGCTATGTTACGGTGGCCATTTGTTTGGTTAAACACTAGACTAGATGTTACTGTGAAGGTATTTTTAGGTGTGATAAACATTTACAATCAGCTGACTTTCAATAAAGAAGATTATTCTCAATAATGCCTCATCAAGTCGGTGGAAGCTCCTAAGAGCAAAAATGGAAGTTTCCAAGAAAAGAAGGAATTTAAAGAGAGGGAGGGAGAGAGAAGGTATCCTATTGGTCCTATAATTGTAAAGAACTCTGACTGATAGGATCAGACTCATTCTTAATGAGTTGTGTGGATAAAGGATTTGAGATAAACTGAGAGGCCCAATACCAAGTCTTTAGCAATTGTCCACTCTGGGTGGTAGGGCAACAGAGAAGGAGAAAGAAAATGGCATTTGACAACTTCAGATAATTTGCCTCCCACTTGGAAGTTTGCCCATAAGACAAAGTGCTTCCAAGAAGGAAGTCTATGGAGTTTGCATAAATCCGCATACCTCAGATCCAGAGATGGGGTGAATTCTCAGCCTACCTCTACAAGTAAATAAATGCTCAGGACATGTCCCCTTTAACAGGCTCTAAGTGTAAGGTGGACTTCTCTTCTTCACCTACACAGTTTTTGAAAAGATGCACTAAGTAGGTTATTCTAGCCTCAAAGGCAATGAAATGAATTATGGATGACTCAATGGAGAAAACTGTGCAGATAAAAAATATATATCTTCTAGGTCAAAAATAAGCTAATTAAATCAAAACTCAAAAGGCAAACACTAGATGAAGGGAACTATTTTTTAACAATGTGGAACAGAATTAATAGTCTTAATATTTAAAGAGGTCATAACATTCTGTAAGAAAACCCCAGTAGATAAATGTGCCAAGGATTCTACCAAACAATTCTCAAAAACAGGTCCTATGAGTAACTGGCAGACATTTGAAAAAAAGTACAACATAATTCAAAGAGGTGCAAACTGAAGCAACAATTGATTTTTAAAAAATATTTTATTTATTCATTTTTAGAGAGAGGGGAAAGGAAGAAGAAAGAGAAGGAGAGAAACATCACTATGTGGTTGCCTCTTGCATGCCCCAACTAGGGACCAGCAACCCTCTGGTTCGCAGGCCAGCATTCAATCCACTGAGTGACACCAGCCAGAGCTGAAGCAACAATTGATATTCCATTTTTCCACCAAACAAATTAGCAAAGGCAGAAAAAAAATGAAACTACCCATATGGTAGTGCCGACGGAAGTAAGTAGCCTGTTGGGAAGCCATTTGGCAAAACCTAAAAGCCTTGACTTAGTAATTCCTCCTCTGGGAATCTACCTAAGGAAGGGCTGAATGACCGAAATGTTTCATCCAGCATTATTTAAAATAGCAAGAAATTGAAATATCTCACCAAAGGGGACTGGTTCATTCATTTAGTTACTCAAATATTTATGGAGGCCCTACCATGGGATCATTTCCTGAGACTGCTAAACAGTGACTAGTTATTCTCCATGAATCTCCTTTTAAAATGTGGGAATGTGGGTTGAATTTGTATAAATAAATAGATGTGCATGACTATTCATAAGCTGATATGTGACTACATGTGTTTAAGCTATGGATGGAAGGCTACACTAGGAATTCAGAAAAGAGATTGCTGGGTGAGGGGTAGAGGGCAGGATTACTTTTCACTGTACTCTTTTGCACCATCTTGAATTTCTAAACATGTACATGGATTTGGTTAGCATTTTAATAGTGCACAGTGTGTATCTAATCTTATTTTTCATAGACATGTCTTGAGTTATTTTCGAGTGATTCCATGGGTGTCTCATCTTCCTGAATGTGAAAAGCTCTTCAAGGGAAGGGACTGTTTTATATTTCTTTGTATTCTCCCATAGTGTTTAGCTCAATTTTGACACACAATGGGTATTCAAAAATACTTGAATAGAAAGTAATGTAATTTGGTGCTCAAATACCCTGCGAGTAGAATTTAAAATCAATTGACTCTGGGTACTGCTTTAATTTTGAGCTGTATATTTTAAAGGATATCACTCCTATTTTATATCATAGTTTGCTACTCTGCAATGGGGAAGGACAAGATAATCAATGACGTTCTTTAGTGAAACTCTATATAGAAAAATGCAAAATTCCCTTTTAATTCCTAGGTATCCACCTGTAATCTTAATAGTTAAATTGACTTAAAAGCATCAGTAGCAAGTAAGGAAACTATATATACACAATCTGAAAGTTTTAGTTATTACAAAAAATACAAATTGTAATATAGGAATTATGCATTTGTAACACACCAGGTTTGTTTTCCTAGATGTCAGGCATCTGTAAGCTGCAGCAATTCCTTTGTCATCAAATACACTTTATTTTTCTTTATTCTCCTCTACGTGAGAAACAGAGGACGAAGTTGTTATGGTGATAAGTTGCGTTCGCCAGTAAGTGTATCTCTTTTCTACAGTTTCATGAATGAACCACAACATCAGTTGAAACTGGCACCTGATTTAGTGTATTGATTCCCTTTACTGACTTTACACACACACACACGCCATGCCCATAGCCATTTACTTTCATTGCGGCTGAAGAAATTAGCTGGCAAACTACCAAAGGAAGTATATTTCACTAAATGAAGTTCCTGAAATGCAGCTTTTGTTTTTTGTTTCTTTTCGCTCTGCCAGCAACTTCCGATAATGAGACAGGACGTTCTCTGCATTGCTTAACATAAGACAGTTCAGGAGTGTTCCAGAAGGTACAGCCACTATTCGATACAGAGTACAAAGCAGGGACAGGCTTGAAGAAGAGAAGGAAGGAACTACTAGGCAAGGATCTGTTTGTGTTTCTGCAGTTCATAGCTGGAATTAGTTTGATGTTGAATGTTGGTGAAAGGGCAAACAGAAAAGGTCGGTCCGTCCCATGTGAAAACACAGGCGCGGAGACAGAGGTGTCAGTAAGGTCCGTTTCAACCTGAGCGTGAAAAGGACCAAGTTCAATGAGCAGAGTTCTCCCAGCTGGTTCCAGGGCGTTTCACTGCAAAATTCTGTAATGAAAGGAAACCCGCACACCTGCTGGAATGCAGTTAAGCTACATGATGGAAAATTGGAAATTTTACTAAACTAGACGTATAGATTGAGGTCCCAGTACAATAGCTGACAGATTACCTATGGTCAGTTGCCGGCCTGAGGCCAGAAATCAGGGTGAGAGGAGGAAAGAGAAGGAGGCAGAAGTTCGTAGATGTCATCTCCTCTCTTCCTCTCGACAATCCCCAAGTGGTGTTTTATACCCATTCTACAGATGAAGGAGGCACAAGTGACAAATACTAGAAGTGAATCTTATTAAAAGTGAAAAATACTGTCCTCTTAACTGGCTAAGGTGAAAATGAGACAAAACCACGATCATGAAGCAAATAACAGATTTTTAATTAATTATCTTTAACTGTGGTAAAATACACAGAACATAAAACTCACTGTTCTAACCAGTGTGAAACGTACAGTTGGGTGCAGCCATTACCACCATCCATCTCCAATCACCTTTCAGTGCTGAAACTCCATCCCCTAAACAACAATAACCCCCCATCGGACTGAACTTGACCTCTCAAGGTTACTCCCAGAAGTGGAGCCATATAGTACTTGTCCTTGTTCTTGGCTTCTTTCACTCAGCATGATGTTGCCAAGCTTCCTCTATGTTGCAACATGTTTCAGAATTCCCTTCCTTTTGTAGGCTGAATAATATCCCAGCGTACACATAGACCACGTTTG
This sequence comes from Trachops cirrhosus, assembly GCA_028533065.1. Taxonomy (NCBI): domain Eukaryota; kingdom Metazoa; phylum Chordata; class Mammalia; order Chiroptera; family Phyllostomidae; genus Trachops; species Trachops cirrhosus. The sequence goes on from CM052550.1 coordinate 55,018,938, forward strand.
GTTAACCTTCCACCCATCACGGACACTGGTCGCTTTGGCCTTTTGGCAGTTGAACTGGTTTTTAAAATCTTGCATTTGTACCTCAATTTTCAAGGAAGTTTCAAAGTCCTTCCCTACATATGGCCTCACTCTGTTCTATGTATCTTCTCCATTGCGGTTAGGGATAAATTCATAGGGTTATTTTTTATACAGCTTTTGAAAGGGAAGTCTATCCCAAAAGGTGGGAAACAACCATACGAAGTCATTGCCACCAGTCCAGGGAGAGGCCTCATCAAAGGCAAGGAGAGTCCAGAGGCAGCCAGCTCTGTGCCCCGGGGTAGACCGGGTGTCAGGTTGCCCTCGGCACACTGGAGAAGTCCAGTGCCAGTTGGAGCAGGCAGGAGAAGGAAGGGCTTGCCCTCGACCTGGCATTTATGCTCTGCTGCCCTGTTGTTTGATGACCAGCAAAAAAACATACAATAGGTTCAGCGTTGCTATAGAATAACTGAGGTCAGAACACAAATGACTCTCTTGTCATCTATTAGTTAGACCTGACCCTTGTATAATTCGGGCTTAGAGATTTTTCATAAGGTTTCTGTCAGAGGGATGCTCCTATAGAGTTAATGATTAGAGAAAGCAGCCAAGGAATATGACAATTATTTGATGAGCTCATCGACATTCAGTCAGTCATTCAGCAAACATTCTTAAGGACCTGGAGGGTACTAGCACTTATTCATGGGTTGTCGCACTCTGACCTCTGCAGCAGGCCTGTGCAGTCAGTCACACGTGGTAGGGTCACGCCAGGCACGGTGCCAAGGGCGTGGCGGGATGTGGGCTCTGCAGCAGAGGGTCTGGCTCCACCACCAGCTGGGCCACCTGGAGAAGAACTTCCCCATTCTGAGTTTCAGTTTCCACATTTCCGAAAGGAGGCCAGTAATAGTGTCCACCTCCATAAGGCCGTGTGGAGGAGATGGGACGAGATAAAGTATGTAAACCATTTAGCCCAATGCCTGGCAGATAGCTGGCATTCCGTACGTCCCTCCCACTATTGCATATCTGCATTCCTCCCAGCTCACCTGCCCAACAACCCCATGAGGTATATATTCTTCATGCACCCGCTTATGGATGAGAGTACAGCAGCTCAGAGAAGTGAAATAACCATCCAAGGGCTTGTGTGCCAGTAGTACTCACAGGGGAGTGCTTCAAAGCTGGTCTCTTCACATATGTTCGTGGAGCTGGACCTCCCTGGCCAGCAAACTCCATTGTCCTGGGGTGGTTGTAGGTGGCTGGGTTGACAGTGACAGGGGGAGGTCAACAGGCTGGGAGCTGGACTGGGTCCCAGCTGTGTCCTTAACGGTACAGCAGCTGGTATCTGGGTCCAAAACCTGCCCCGCTTCATTTGCAAACCCCCGAGGCTCCTTCCCTGTCTTCACACCGCTCCCTCCTTGCCCCCCTCATCTCTCTCACTCTCTCTCTGCCTTCCTGCGGCCATATTCCCCTTTTTATAGTTCCCTAACTTTCTCTCTTCCCTCCCTATTAGCTTAATTGGGAATGGAACTAAATTATTCTGTGTTCATTAAAGAAGGTGTTAAGTTTCCTGTTCTGAAGTTTTAAAAGCAAATGAATTGAATATTTAAGCCATGCTTTGAAAACGCCTCAAATATCAGTGGCTTGGAGAGATGAAAGAATATATGAAAAAGAAAGGAAATCTAGGAAAATGTTCACTGTAGAATCTCAGTGGTACATAGGTGAGTGTTCCCTGCATAACTCTTTCAACTTTTGTGGATGTTTGGGAATTTTCACTCTAAAATGTGGTGGGAGGGTCGGCAATCAATGACTTGATATTTGTTACTTTCAAACAATTTTTGTTAGGAGGAGGGCTGGAACAATGGCCTCATTATGAAAAAGGGTTCTCGTTCATCCTGGCAGAGTGCATTTGTGGGGGGTCTCAGTGTTGGCATCTCTTCTGGGAGGAACATCGTTAGGGGCTCAGCCAGGGCTGGCAGTCCAGTGAGGAGGCGTTTTCAGACAAAGCGGGGCAGAGGCAGACATGCAACTGCTGGCTTTTCTACGAGGAATCACTAGCTTTGCTGAAAGCTTTGATCTCAGAGCAGAGCATATGAGCACTGAGCTGAACTAAGGTGCCCGGGTCTTCCACAAGAGAAACACCCACGGGTCGGTAACCTTGGAGAACCCCCTCCTGTTCGTTCCCTATCTGCTGGTCCATACTGCCCTAACGTACAAGCTCTGCCTCCGACTGCCTGAGTCACAGAACGGGGTCCAGCCCCTGGGCCTGAGGGTCCGGTGGAAAGGATGACGGGGGCATATTTGGAAAAGCACGAGGGGTGCTCCTGTTGCTGCTGCTATCAGACTTCAGCTGCTGTCCGGATGCTTTTTCCAAGCTCTTCCTCCACACAGCCACGCGGATTCTCTTCTGACTATGCAGTAAACTCCAGCGGTAATCTATGCCTTGCCGGCTGGAAAAGGGGGGCCCGCCGTAAACTCCGCACCCTCCCTCCCCCACACCCGTGACATGACAGATCTCAGAGGGGCCTGCACAGCACTGCAACAAAAACACACGCAGATTCATTACGCTGGCCTGTCAGAGCTTCCGGTTGGAAACAGCCTCATCAGTCACCGTAGGGGACTGGTTAGATAAATTATGACACAGCCCAACAACAGAAATGCATGCAGCCCCTTTAAAAAGAAGAGGGAGTGCTTTAGGCATTGACAAGGAATAGGTTCCAAGCTACACTGTTAATTAGAAATGAAAAGAAATATATAAAAACTGTGTGTGTAGCCTGTCCCCCTTTGCATCGTTAAAAACATATACCTCTATGGTTATACATGCAAGAATATCTTTAGCTGGATGTACAAGGAAGAGGTTGTCTCAGGGGATGGAGACAGGGCAGGGGAAAGATGAAAAATCACAGTCACTAGATAAAATATGCTTTTTGTATTATTTGACTTGTTATCATGTGTGTAGTTTCTATTAAAAAATTACTTAGCTGGAGAAAGTACAAAAGGAAACCAGACTCTCAGGGCCATAGCATCAGAAGCATAGTGTTCAGGCTGCCCAAGCTCCCCTTTTTGACTGACGTGTGAGTCCCAGGTAATTAATTCAACATTGAGCCTAGAGGGTTGGAGACCAGCTTACATCAGATACTGAAGACTCGCTGGGGAGATCCCACCAGGCTACCGCAGTATCTTTTCTGAGAGCAGGTTCCCTGGGGCATTTACAGCCCTAATTTCTGACTTCCAGACAACCTGGTTTGGGAAGAGGGGAGGAAAAGAAAGGGGGAAAATGCAGCCAGGTTGGGGATTGGGGTGGGAGGTGTGGCCATGTCAAGGTCAATGTGGGTGTTTTCAGAGGGACTTTTGGCAACATTCTCTGGGGGTGAGCAAGCTGATCTCTCTCTCCCTGGGACTGTGACACCTCGGGATACTTGCCCCTAGGTTTTGATGACAAGCTGCCAGGGCTTCTCATCCTGGCTCCACCTTTGACTGGCTGTGGGACTTGGGACATGATGCGTTTACTAAGCCTACGTTTTGTTTTGTTTTTGTTTTGGTTTGTTTTGTTTTCACTGGAAAAGTAGGAGGGAAGGTGGGAATAGAGAGAGAATACTGCTCCTAATAATGTCATAAGGTTGTTGCTAAAATTAGACTTTCAATAAATATTGCCTCGTGTGGTAAGATCATGGATTCTGGAGTCAGACTGCCTGGGTTTAAATCATAGCTATATCATTTACTAGTGTTACGAGTCTGGGAAAATTATTTAATCTCTGTGCCTCAGTCTATTCACCTATTAAATGGACATAATAATAGTACTTACATGGTAGGGCTTTTATGAGCTATAAATAAGTTAGCACATGTAAAATGCTTAGAATAGTGCCATGTATATCAATATTTGAGCTGGATAAGACCTTCACCCTGCTTTTTCTTTTTAATAATGAGGAACTGTGGTCCAGAGAGGGACTTGCCCAAGGCGGGACTGTTGATTAAAACCAGTGGAGTTAAAACCAGTCTTCTAACTCCCATTCTGGAATGTTTTCCCCTGTTTACTTCAGAGCAAAATGTATTCTTCCATACTGTATGAAATTAGGAAGAAGTGAGCAAAAATCTGTTTGGCATCAAATAAAATGATACTGAGTTCAAATTCAGTTGTGTGGCCACAGCCAAGTTTCTTCAGCTCTTGAAACTCCATCTTCCCTGGGACAAGGTCGAGGATGATGACATGTACCTGGTAGTGGTGATGTGGTAAGTGATCTGCGTGTAAGATACCTGGCACATAGTGGTTCTCAGGAAATGGTAATGCTGATACCATTAATAACAGGAGATGGTGTAGTGCGATCCCCCATCTGCGGATAGACGGCTTTTGTTCCTCACTTCCAGGGCTTGCAAACTGACTTGATAATAATCCCCAGTGGGGATAATTATAACTATACAGATTCATTTTGGTCGCAGTTATTTTCAAAACAAATTGGGAACAGCAGCATAACTTCTCAAATGTCAGGGGTACGTAAATAAGGTTGTTTCCTAAGTCGGCTAGTAATATTTCTGATCAAAAGTAGGTGTGGCATCATCAGGAAAATACAAATCTACACCGCAGTGAGAAACAACTCCACACCCACATGAAAGGCTAAAATCTGAAAGACTTGATGATAGGTATCAAGTGTTAGGAAGGACGAGGCATCTGGAACCCTCATGCACTACTGGTCAGAGTGCAGAATGGTTAGATCGCCTCAGAAAATAGTTTGGTGCTTTCTTATAAAGTTAACTATAATCTTACCATGCAATTTATCTATTGCTGTGGAACAAAGTATCCCCAAATTGAGTGGCATTAATCTTTATTTGCTAACCTCTCATGGTTTCTATGGGTCAGAAACTGAGACAGGGCACATTTTGCCCCACCTCCCCTGGACACAGCTGGGAGACTGAAGGTTGGGGACGACAGCTCCTGAGGGCTGGCTCACTCACTTGTCTAGTAGCTGATGTTGTTGTCAGCTGAGGACTGTTGTCTCAAATCCCCACCCATGGCTTCTCTGTGTGGCCTGGGCTTCCTCATAATACCATGCCTGGGTTCCCAGGGCAAGCCTTCCAAGAGAGGAAGAAGGAGAGGGGGGAGGAAGAGGTAGGAAGAGAGAAATACAGAGATCCATGAAAGCAGGGTATAAACATATCTATGCTTATATCCTCACAACAGCTTCAGCCTGGTAAGCAACCTTGTCATCCAACAAGTGAATTTTCCAAAAGGGGTATATGCTAGCCTGTGTGATGGTTAATTTGCTGTGTCACCTTGGCGGGGCCACAGTGCCTAGATATGTGGTCAAGCATTACTCTGAATGTTTCTGTGAGGGTATTTTTGGATGAGATTAACATTTAAATCACTGAATTTTGAGTAAAGCAGATTGCTCTCCATAGTATGGATGAGCCTCATCTAATCAGTTGAAGGGCTGAATAGTACAAAGATTAACCTCTGCTGAGCAAGAGGGAGTTCTGCCACACACAACCCTCAGAATTCATGCACCAGTCTGTCATTTCACTTGGCGGATTTTGGACTTGACAGCCTCCATAATCACATGAGCCAACTCCTTAAAATTAATCCATCCATCCATCCATCCATCCATCCATCCTATTGGTTTCTCTAGAGAACCCCGACTAATACAGCTTGCTGTTCTCATATTACCAAAGCCATGGAGTTTTTGCCCTTGATTCCACATTTCAAATGGGATTTTTATGTAAAATATTCCCTGTGCTTCTTCTTCCCAGTAGACAGTGTGCCCCTAGCATGCAGCATTTGCATAGCAGCTGTGAGGCTTTGTAGCAAGGCGGCAGCTCTCGGTGGCTTCCCAAGGAGGACAAGAACGGAGACGCGAATGGAACTGATACGTGGCTCACGGCTCGTCACTAATCTGTTGCAAAGAAGCTGTGCCCATCAGAGCAGAAGCCAATCTTTCATCACTGGAAAATGCGAATCAACTCAAGTGAAACAGGCCTCTGTCAGCTTATAAAACTTAATTATGTTTTTCACTCCATGAATTTGTCCAACTAAAAATGTTTGAAAATGCCCAATTTCCAGCACGAACCGGCAGAAAATTACTTATAAGAATGCGGTGTGTTAAGAAATGATCTGAATTTCTTAACTGTGTCTTCCAGCAAGGATGTGTGCTTGAAATTTTTGTGTCACTCTGCATCAGAGTTGCTCAGTTTCTTCTTATAGAACAAATCCCAGAAAAGTCTAAACTTTCTCCAAGAAGAGAAAGTAGAGTAGGGGGGAAATCCAAACGTGGCTTACGTTTTTCAGCCTTGTAGAGTTAGGAAAAACACTTCAGCCTGAGGACAAAAGCTCCCTTGTTTAAGCGCTTACCCAGCTGCACTTCAACTAAATATATCCTGGGCAGAGTGTTTTCACTTCTCCACCCCTCTCCTGGAGCCAATCACACGGTGACAAACAGCTCAGAGGCCCCTGGGGACGGGCCCTGCGGAGGCACGGCCGTGGTTACAGGATTTCACCTTCCTCTCCAGCTCAGGCCTGCTCTGCCGGGGCTGGCTTCCCCCAGAGGCCGCGGGGAGCCTCAGCTCACAGAGGAGGCCTTCACGGGTTAACTTCTGTCTGGAATTCACGCACCACCTGGGCTGACAGCATGAATGACTCATTGTTTCCCCTCTGAACAGTCTGAGGAGTGCTTCTCCGTGTCAATAATGGAGGCAAAGTAAAATTGTTTTTTCCCTTTCAACACAACCAGCTCTCGAAAACTGAATATAGAACTGGAAATCTGGAGAGTGTGTTTCTTATGGGGTAACCGTAGCCAAGGTTACTGCTTTGAGTTGGTCTGCGGGGACAAAGGATTTAAATTTACTGTCTACAAACAGAAAGAGGCCAAAAACCAGGGGTCCTTTTACTCATAGCTTGTGTGCCTGTCCTATAAAACGAAGCAAACTTAGCTGAAATGTCTCGTCTGCCTAAATCTGTGGTCGGACTGGATGCAGTCCTAGATTTTCTATTACTCACAATTTGTAGATATGGAAATTTTGATGGATTATTTCCCACAGCTAAATGTAAGACATGCATTCATCACAGTTTGTATGTCTTTTACACTCCTATTCCTAAAGCAGTGTACTAATAATCATGCCCCATCTTAAATTTTTCTGTATGGAGCTCTTCGTTGATCTCAGCAAGCTTTACACTCCTTGGGAAACGGGACTGGGAGATGGGCTCGGACTGTGGGACCCTTTGCTTTTCATAAATATATCTCAGTCCAAAAGCTTGAGAGCCAGATGACGTTTTCCTGTCTGCACATGTGTCATAGACAGCGCATTTTCAACTCATATTTCTTTGGCCGCCTCCTTCTATTTACCTACATTCAGAGGTGTTGAAAGGAAAATATTGAAAAAAACTATGGAAAAATAAATAAAGATAGAAAGGAGAGGAAGAAAGCCCTGTGTAGATTCAGGACATAGGTTCTAACTCAAATCTGGGGGAGGAGGGTGGCACAGAGCAGAGTGTTCTTCTCATCAGATTAAGTGACAGCCCTGAATAGATTCCAAGTCACTGTGACTTGGAATAAGGATGAGGGCTCTTGATACTGCAAGAAGAGGGAATATGCACAGAATGTGGAGATTAAATGGGGTGCTTGATAAAATGGCAGTAATGCCTTTATTTTAGTTGATACGAGTCCATTCACGCAGCCTTTAAATTTCTTCAGGAATGGGAGACTGGTTTGTGTTTGGCTGGTTTCATGAGATATATGGGCTGACTCTCTCCCATGGATGGGAATTCATGTGGATTCTGAATGAGAAAGAATCAAAATTACAGAGGGCATGTCCATTTCTGTCAAACCCATGCTGTAATTTAACAGACTGAGTCTCTGTCTTTGGCTGTTAGTATCCTTAAAGTCAGGTATCAGAATATTTGAATTAGCCCTGAAAATTTCTAGTAGCCCAGATGCTACTGAAAACCTGCA
>CM052550.1:55027380-55108623 GCA_028533065.1 Trachops cirrhosus
TGTCTCTGTATCCTTTGTCAGGGTAAATACAAATTTAAACAGATAAACAGATCTCCCCAGCACAAAAAGAGAGACACTCACCCCTCCCTTTCTTTCAGCATTGACTTGAGAAAATTGGTGATGTAAATTTTTTTCTGTCCCTTTGAGAAGTATGTAAACCTTTTCGAAAGCTAGGTTAGCCTCTTGCCAGCTTTACAAGCCAAGGATGTCCTTCTCAGTAACGTGGGACCCACCTCTTTGAAATGTAATCCTCAAGGAAGATAACATCCCTATTTCCCAGTTTCTGTGGGAGAGTAGGAGTCTAACTTCGGTAGGTGCCTGGTTTCAAGTTATAAACCCTCCTCCTGTTATAAAAATGTAAGTTTCTTTTTCCTTCATAGAAACTAATTAGCTAACAGCACCAGCTACCAATGAATTTAGAATGAAGTATGTGTGACGAATGGTGTTGCCCAGTCCTCCTACCTGAGGACCTCTTAGTATTTGTTTACCTTGAGAACAGGTGTGTCACAGGGAGTGTCTGTTTAGCTTTGTATAGGGTGAAATGTCTTTGCAATCTCTCAGTGGATTGATTGCCTGTGCTGGACATCATATTGTGGTTTAATGTTTATTCAGTAACAAAACTGTTTTCTTTCTCTTTCACTTTTGTGGAGAGTTTTTTGGGGTTGGCAGGTTATTTTGTTTTTAATTATATTTCCTTAACACCTGCCACAAAGGTTGGCTTGGTTTAGTTTTTCCAGCTCAGAGTATGATAAGCATATAAACGCCTGGACTCATGCAAATGTGGAAAGTATATTCATAACAAAGCAGAACATATTTCTGGGAAAGAGACTGTCACACTCCTCTCAGTGCTGCAATTAGAAGATACCACGTACTCTCTGCAGGGTTCACAGACGCAGTTTAGCACAATGGCAGCCCAGCACAGGCAGTCATGACTGGGGCCGCGGTTTGAATCTCAGCTCCACCCGTTACTAGCTGTGCGTCTGGGACCTACTTAAACTCCTGGTGCCTTAGTTTCTCCATCTGTAAAATGGCAGATAGAATGCGGTATGTACCTCATAGCATAGTGTTTGGCAGAGTAAAAATCCTCAATAGTTAATTGTAATATACAGCGACATTTTTTGAAGATTTGTTATAGGCAGAAACACTTGTGGGATACAAAGATGAATAAAACATTAGTTCCTATGCTCAGAGGAATTTACAATCGTATAATAATTACAATGGTACCCTAGGCTTCACCTGGGTATAAACCAACCTTTACAGAAAAAGAAAAACCAACAGGTATTTATTTCTAAAAGGGAGAGGACTGCCAAGGACTATTACCTAATTGAGCTCCACATAATTATATGGCTTATAGCCCAGTTTAAATCTCGAAAGACTTCTTCCTGAGCAACTTTAACAGGAAAAACCAGAATTCTTATCAAAAGAAGTGAATGTATCATCAACTTCGAAGCCAAAAGCCGTGCCACGCCAAGGTTAAGAGACCATGGCTTACACACCCTGAAACGGTCCTTGATATTTCTCCCATCCAGACAACCTAACCAAAAGGGTTTAAAAGTAAATAAATATTGACATTGAGCTTTCTTAAAGTCAGCCAACAACTCTTGATTTCTGCTAAGCTCAAGGCTGTTCAACTGGCTTTGCTTTGTTCCTGACGCATTAAGACAGTATTCAGAAGCCATCTTGGAAACAAAAGGGCTGCGTGCGCCAGGGGTGGAGGAGTTGGTATCCAGGCAACGAGATGCGCGCGCCTATGCGCAGCCGCACTCTGTCGCACTCCCCGCCAGCCGCGTGGGCGGAGCTAAAGGGGGGCGGGTATGGAAAATTACAGAGGTCTCTCTTAAAGGTGCCGGTAGGTTTCCTCCCTGAAGCTTTTGCCCTGGTCACCCTATTAAACTGGAATGTGAAGCGGGGTCTCCATTTCAACTTCGGAAAGGAAATAAAATTCGATTCGAAGTCAATTCCCAAGGCAGGCCTAGTCCGTAATTAGGTAAATATGTCGGAATGAATAGGCTCCCTAATAATCAAGAAAAGAAATAAGACAAAATACCAAACCCCTGAAATATCGACCGTGGTGCAGAAAGAGCTTCTAAACATACAGGAATGGGACAAAAGAAGCAACTTCATGAAGCCACATTGACTGTGGAACAGACTTAAAGTGATTGGGCTCTGAAGCAAAGAAGACGATTTTTGACAGATGAAGTGACAAATATATTAAAAATTATCAAAAAACAATGTGTTTTAAGAGGCTACAGGGTGGGTTCAGCGTGCATCAGATTTGTCTTCTCTTTGTAGATCAGTTTATGCAGTAGAATAATCTATGAGGTTTTTCCTGGTTCCTAGTCGTTAAAGAACTTTTTCTTCATGTTAGAAGCTTTTATGATTTACAAGTTAAGCGGTAGTTTATTGCTGTCTTACTTTTCTGACAGAAGAAATAACATGATTCTTCTGGGTTTTGCAATGTAAACATTCTAGGATATACTCTTCTACACTCCGTGGCTCCGCAATTACTCCCCTTACCGAGCAATATTTACTAGAAGCCATCCTGCAAACAGCTGGATGTAAAAGATACACTGGTCTTCCCGAAATAAAGCTCTTGACACATGAAATATCTCGTCTGTCCATTTCAAAAGATGAAAGATCGTCCTCCTCTCTTTTCTTCCTCTGATGGTTTGCTCCGTGCCACTTTCTTTTTTGTAAACTGCAATCGGCCATACCCATCACCTCCTGCTGCTCCCAGGCTCTGACTGCAGACATTACCGTGGGTATCAGAATGTATTGACAGGAAATACGGAGGTGAGGTTCCAGTCTTATTATGGCCCAGGCAAATTGATTTTCCACTCCCGGACTGAGCCATTTTCACCATGCCTCTCGGCTATATTTAAGCCAACCCTTCTCTTAACATCTCTTTTTTCTCTTAATGTAAATTCCCTCACATTCCAATCGCCACTTAATAATTTCTGACATCTCATTTCGTGTATTCCGGAACGCAGAGCTGTGATATCTGAGAACTAAGCAAATGTCTGGCAGGAGTTTAGACACCTAGGGCAGTGTTTAGCCTGTAATTTTCAAGTTTAGACGTCAAAGAAAGGATGAGGTTTGTAATATTATCCTGCTCTCTAGAACCACAGGTAAAACTAATTACAAGTAACAACAAGGTACGTTGTGTAGAGTTGTCATCCACTTTGAATTTGGAGATTCACAGGAACTGTGCTTTTGAAACAAAAATACGTGCAGCTGCAGTTGGTGGCTGTATTTCTGGCCTACGAAATCATTTATCAAAGCTGAGAAACTAAAATCTTTCGGATTAGATGATGTTTCTAACTTTTAAAAGTCTTGGTGGTGGAAAGACTAGTCTGGAATGATACATAATAGCTGCAGAGCTAGGCCAGTGCAGGTGCCGGTGCTGGGAACTGGGGCTGCCCGCTCTTCTCCGCAGGAAAGTGGCATTTTACAGCGGGAATAGCTCTGCGGGGTGTCAGTGGCGGACAGGAGCCCTACTGTGCCTGGGGGTAGTCTCTGCAGAATAGAGATGAACAGAAAATACTGTATACAGCTTGGGGGAAAACTGTTGTACACATAACAGTTTATGCTTATATTATTATTTATTGTATTATTTTCCATATGAACTATATATCTACTTTTGCCTCACCCTGTATAAAGAATTCGGATGGAAAGGGTCACCTGGATTTTCCCTATGAGATCCAATTCTACTGTTAAGAGGCTAAGGTACTGTAAACTAAAATCTAACTCTGATGGTTAAAATATAATGAAAGAATTCTGGAAGAAAATTAAGTGTTTAAATATGTGTAAAAATATTGGTAAGCAGAGTTGGCAGATTTTGGGTTGCTTATTTATTTAATAAAGATAATAAAATGGCATAGTTCATAAAATTCTCCAAAAAGAATTCTTAGGTCTCAGTGCAGGAAGACAGTTTGGGAATTCAGCCTTTGAAGTAGGTAAAACACAGGACATCCAGACCAGTCAGAATTTCTGATAAACAAGGAATAATTTTTCATATAGAATATACTAAATTACATAATTGCACTACAATATTATCAGAAATGTAACTGCATTTCTATTTGTTAAATATGACAATCATACTTGAAGGGCCTTACGGAGGGCACATGTCATTAGGTTTCTCCGTCTGCATGAGAGTGGTAACCACCACCAGAAGCTTCTGGTTCAAGGAGCCGGGCCGAGCTATGAATGTGACTCACACAGCATACAAGTACGTTGCCCCAAAGAAGTAATAGATGGCCACCCTGTGCAGCCCATCAAAATATCATGAGCACTTACTGTTAGCTTGCTCATTCATCCATTCATGAAACAATTATTTATTGAGTGCCTGCTATGTGCCAGGCATAAATTCTGGGAAGAGTAAGATAAATAAGGGAAAAGTCCCCTTCTGTGAAGAGTACTTATTTTCATCAGGTGGACTAACATGTAAAATAATAATTGCAATAAATGATAGATTACAAGTTTGATTAGAGAGCCAAGGGAACATCAAGTTTACCTAAGGCAGGGGAAAAACAGGAAGGCTTCAAACAGGAAGTGACCTGGAATGACGGAGACCAAGCTGGTGAAATCCAAAAGACAATAGTAGGGGGAACTGCATGTGTAAAGGCAAGGAGGATGAGGATGAGGGCATTGTGGGGGTTCTTAAAAAGCAAACAAAATAGGACAAACCAACAACTACAAAGACAGTGAAAAGTCAGGTGGGGCAGGGGCTGTAACAGGATTTGATGAGGCTATCTGATAGGACAGGATGGGGCCAGATTATAAAGATAAGTCTACTGAGCTCAAAATCTCCTGTGGGCAGTCAGAATAGGTTCTAAGAGGTGGTGAGAGAGACTGTGATATAGAAGAACTTTTCTGTTTATTTTTTTTTAAAAAGTGTGTGTGTGCATGTGTGTAGTGTCTTGTGCTGGATCCTTGGAATGTAAAAATGAGCACAGTACTGATCCTGCCTGCTAGATGCTCTTGGTTTTCTGGGGGAACCAGTTATGTGGACAGTTACATTCAATACAATGGAAGAAGTGCTGTGAAGTGATAGAGATAAACACTGGGATGAGTCAGGGCGAGTGTGATGGTGAACTCCCTGGGAAGGGAGCGAGAAGGCCAGCCAAGGCTTCCCAAATGAAGAGATTTTGGAATTAAGGTGGGTTTTTTTATGTTAATTTAAAGAAATGTAATACTTTTTTTTTTTTTGCAAACAGTTAGACATTTTCCCAACAGAACAAAAAGGTATACAGTGAAAAGGAAATATTTTCTCACCCAGACCCTTGACTGACATCAGAGGCAATCACCACTGTATCATTGACATAATACAAATGTATCACGCCTCTCTCCTTTTCAGACAGATGAAGGCATCATCTACTCGCCTTTTCATATCTCAATGTTTTAAATTTAACAATATATTTTGGAAATCAGTACATGAAGAGCTAATAATTTCTGTTTCCTTTTTTATTTATTTTTCTTACTCAGTTCTTTTTAATAGTCCCATAACATTCCATTGTAGGGATGAATCAAAATTTTTTATACTGATGTTCCATTGGACATGTAGGACTGTACATCTTTTACTATTACAGACAGTATCTCTGTACACATCCCCTTTTTGCCCCTGTGTAAGGACATCAATAAGATACATCCCTAAAAGCAGAACTCCTGGATCAGTAGTTTGCTGTGTTTAATTTTGGATAGTTTTTGTGAAAATTCCCCTTCTCAAAGAATTAATATTAATTTACACTTTCGTTGTCATGATAGTGAGGCTGGAGTTGCATTCTGGTTAAAGAGTCGTTTACCAGGCAGACAAGAGAGCAAAGAGCATGTGTAAAGGGAAGATGGTACAAGGAACGGCCAACAGCTCAGGTGAGGCTGCGGAGCTGTCTGAAAGCGACTGGGCAGAGGAGAGAATGAGGAACCAAGTGCAGGCAGAAGGTGGTTTGAGCAAGTAGAAGGGATCATAATCACTACCACCCATTGAGAGCTTCTTTGTGCCAGGCATTTTGCTAAGCACTGCGTACTGTCTATTGTGTCCTCATAACAAAGAAAGAAATATTCCCAAACTGGGGGAAGGAAACTGAGGCCCAGAGATGTTAACCTGCCCAAGGTCACACCAGTTTGCAAATGATGGGTCTGGAACCCAACGCTGGCTTCCTCTGACTTCTGTGCCCCGCTTCTTAGCCGCTTCTCCGTGGGACCTTGAAAGAACGAGGAGCAGGACTCGGGGGCTGTTTGACACGGGGAGAGGGACATTGGGGGGACTAGGAGACAGTGAGGCAGAGGCCTGCAGAGCCCTGACCCTGCGGGACCGTGCCTGCCACGCCACGGCCTTTCCCTTTCATGCTGGCGCTAACGGAGTGCAATCTGGATGCCTCCAAGTTTAAACAATTTTTAAAGATTGAGAAAAAATGGCTTTTCTTCTTCCTCCTCCCATTCTCACCCCCTTCTTCATTTATGCAGTAGCAGCTTTTACACTTCAGCTCCTAGGAGACAGGTTTCTAAGAGCTATGTAGCTTCCAAAAGCTGTTCTAAGTCAATTGACCCTCAGAAGAAGTACATTTAAAAATATCTACCCCTTTGATGTCTTATCAGCTCTGAAATCTTAATGACAAAATAAACCAAAAAATCTAGAGCTGTTTTGAAAGGATTACAGTGAATCAATCAATCAATCTCTGATAACTGATTTTAATCTGATGCAGTGCTGACATAGATAAAAAAAATCCTCCTATGTTGTATATTGTACATCTGTGGAATTAGACTCTTTAGTATAGAGAATAATAGTGATTGCCAAAAATTGTAACTTTTAATGCATCAAATCCCTTTGAATAAATATTCTTAAACTGTGTTCTCTATCCTAGTGGAATGCATCTTATTCTAAATGTAGTAATTAAAAAGGACTTCGTTTAAAGAGAAATTGAGTTGTTTAAAATATAGCAGGGGGATCAGAACAGATACTACCCCAGGAAAGGGGGTCACATTCTCTGAACTGATTTTATGACTGTCACACAATGGCCTCTGATCATATTTTTCTATTATTCATGAATTTGTCTTATTCCTGTTTACCTCTTGGTACTCTATAAATCACGTTTAGAGAGCAGAGGAAGGACTGTGGCAAAGCGTTCAATTTTAGATTAGACTGTACAGTGGCTTCCTGGTAAAGAGCATCAGACTATCATTACACTAACATAGAGGAGAAACCTTAGACCTGCTTGGCCACCTTGCTTTAAACAGAGCTGTCTTTCCTGTCCCTGTGGATAAGGGGTCTAGCAGCATATCCACAACAAAACAATAGAAAATTGCTAATAAATCATATGCTAACATGTGATGTTTAGAGGTGTTTAGTCTAAATAACAACATTCATTTACATTAGGTAATTTTGGAGAATTACAAAATTTATGTATTTGCTGCACATTGGAAAAATAACTTCAGCAATTAGTTTCTCTTGAACCACATCTATATACAGAAATGAACTAGTTAAAAAAGAGGTTTCTGTATTGTAATGGGTTGACAGTGAAAGGATTCCTTTTAAATATTTTACTAGAAGTTAGATATCCATGTCTGGTGCTTGTCGGACACACATCTGTACCAAACAACACACAAAGATCGTATGATTTAGCCCTGACTGGTGTGGCTCAGTGGGTT
The DNA here is from genome assembly GCA_028533065.1 of Trachops cirrhosus. Lineage (NCBI taxonomy): Eukaryota > Metazoa > Chordata > Mammalia > Chiroptera > Phyllostomidae > Trachops > Trachops cirrhosus. The sequence goes on from CM052550.1 coordinate 55,035,025, forward strand.
GGGTGTCACCCCGCAAACCAAAAGGTTGCTGGATTGATTCCCTGTCAGGGCACACGGCAAGGTCTCCGGTGGGGGCGTTGCGAGAGGCAAGCAATCGATGTGTCTCTCCCTTCCTCCCTTCCCTTCTCTCTAAAGACAAATAAAATACTTTTTTAAAAAGGATATATGATTTATAACTTAAAAGAATAAATTTAGAAGAGTGAAGATAGGAAGGAGGAGGGTGGGTGGAAGTGGAAAAAGGCAATATAAATGGTGATGAAAAAAAAGAAGAGTAAGGATAATCAAACTAGAAGAATGAGATTTGAACTCAGGTGGAATGCTGATCATAGTAATTAGAAGACTCCAGATGGAACACCATTAACCCAACATTTGGGGAGTCAAATATGCATCAGTGAGCCTTAAAAAGTTCAGATTCATTGTAAGTCTTACCTTACCTAAATATGTGAAAGCTTTTCATACAGAAGTATTCATGCCAACATTATTTATAACAGCAAAAAAATGATAAATTTGGTGTCTAAAAGTAAGAGCATGACTAATGGTTACTTTTTATATAATCATCTGATAAGAGTATCCAGCAGGCTCTAAAAATCATGAAGATTGTTATTTGGCGTAAGAAAATACACATTATACATAGCTAAATACAAACTGTGTGTTGCAAGACTAGGTGTAGTATTATTTTAAGACAAATGCAAGTTGCTAAATATTTGTTATTTCTTGATAGTGGCATTCCAAGTGATTTCTTTGTATCTCTCCATATTTGTATGTTTTAAGTTAAGCATCATTTGCTCTAGGTAATATGAACTAAAACAATTCATTTAAAAGTGGTTAGTGTGGCGCAGTGGATAGAGTGCCAGTCTGCAAACCAAAAGGTTGCCGGTTCATTTCCCAGTCTTGGCACATGCCTGGGTTGTGGGCTAGGTCCCAGGTTGGGGGTTTTCGAAAGGCAACTGAACAATGTTTCTCTCCTTCCCCTTCCCTTCCACTCTCTGTAAAAACAAATGAGTAAAATCTTTTGGGAAAAAAAGGGGGCAGTAAAGGTACCAAATTGTATATGCAAATAGTCCCCCCAAAACACTTTAATCTATGCCTTCAAGGACAAGTACCTGAATTACTGGAGTACATGTTCTTTTTTTCACTATTTTCCTAATTGAACAAAATCAAATTTGCTAAATAAAATATTTTAACATTTAAAATACATTTCCTCCTTTTATCAGGAAGGAGTGCTAATGAAATTCTGGAGGCAAACAACTTAAGTTCTGAGGATGCTCTCTAATTCTTGTGCTTCTGTGTATCAAGCACATTTACAGAAAAAAATGCCCAAGATTCTATCCGAATCCTGTGTACAAAAGGAGACCAAAAAGGGGTAATCACTGCAAAAAATAAGGACAAAATGAGGCAGCCTCCTTTTCAGGAATTTCGAAGACGCAAAGTGCGTCCTATTCCCCAGCTGAGGGAAGAAGGGGTTTGAAACATAGTCTGGCCTTTCTTTGCCAAATGATGGACTTGAAAGTGAAACCTTAAAGGCATGTATACAAAAAAGGAGTGGCTGAAGGGGAATTCTCTCAAACTTCTGCTTGGGTCAAAAATCTGTAAAGTCTCAAAATGAAAGCCTGGGTCTCCCCACCCCCGTCCTGATCACATTATACCCTTTCTAGTCTGTCCTTAATAGCAATGCAGTATTTTATCAACGCCCAAGTGTTAAAATCCCTACTAGGTTGAGGAAACCATAAGGACTCCCTCCTTTATAAAGAAATGTCTTTCCTGAGCTTTGTCACTGTAGCGTCAGAAATGTTATTAACCCTTGCAAACCTTTGGGAAGCAAGTTTTAAAATTTAAAATTACTTTTAAAATTTAAAAAGTCACATTATTTTGAAGGCTTCCCAATGGTCTCACAATAAGAATGAAAATCTAACCCCAACTGCAAATTCATAAATAAAACCAAGGAAAAATGACTCCTTTATGCTAAATATACCATCACAAGACGAAGGGCTTGTGCTATTTTTACCCACACTGGCTTTTTTTACATCCCAAACTCAGTAAAATAAAGCGGAGAGAAGGAATGGAAATTAACCCAGGGCGGTTGCCCAGGCAGAAACTGCAGGGCTCGCTCCGTGGACTTGAAGGGGAAGCTTTGGGCCTTTAAATGCCACGCACACTAAGTGACTGTGCTTCCTTTCTTATTTCCTGCATTACATAATACACACTTATCACCATCTACATTTTACTTTTTGAATAAACAACCCATGTGGTGATGTAAAATAACAGAACTTCGCACTTTGCCACACCTTTCATCCCAGAGCAACTCCTGGGTACAAATCAAACGAATTCCAACCACACTTAGGCAGGGCAGGGAAGCTACTTTAAGCCCTAAAAATCATTCAGGGATATTTTCCTCCATCTGCAGGGAGGCTGGTCTAATGTTGTGAACAAAAGCTAGAAACTGCAGATGAAACTGCAAAGAGGAGAAAATACATTTTAATCCAACTAGGACTCGCCCGGCACTATCTGCAGCATCGTATTTCTCCCTCAGCAAGAAAACGCGAAGAGGAAAGCGTTTCTGCTTTCCTGGTTATCGTTAACAGGGAGCAGCAATCATAGGGGCAAAAGACAATGAGCACCTAAAAGACGACCCGCGCCTCCTGGCGAAAGCGCCGCGGGGAACCTTGGGGGTGCCCAGGGCCTGGCCCACTTGGCACGTGCCGCTGTCTGCTCCTCTGCCCAGGGGCCGCCGGGCGGCCTCCAAAGCTAGGCAAAGTAACAGGGCGGCAGCTCTCCAACCCGCCATACTGCTCGTTCAGCCCTGCCCCTCGCTATCCGCCCTTTAAGGGATCCGCCGGCCCGAAGGGCGTCTAGTGAACCACACCCTTCACTGCCGCCGCCGCCATCTTCTTGTTTTCTTCCTGGCCGGCCACGTGACGAGCCGCTGCGGAAGCCCAGGCCCGCCCCAACTTCCGGCCAGACCGGTTCGAGCCGGCCGAGGCCCACAGACGCGCGGTTGCCCCCTGGCGGCCGGCCGCTTCCGGACTCGCCCACTCATCCGCCATTTCGTTTCCGCTTTGCCGCACGTTCTGCTTTGCGGCAGCTCAGCGCCTTGCTGTTTGATCCTGGTGCCGCAGTCCAGGCGTCCCTGTGCGGCGCTCCCGCGTTTTCAGTTGTGTTAGTGTGAGTCACCTGCATCATTACGCGCACTTTAAGCGTTAAACGCATGACATTTGTATAGAGGGATTTTGGTACGTGGTGATTAGTGTGTCAGGAGCCCCCAAATCTCGGGTGTTCTGACCCTGGCCCCGAGCACGTGGCGACGCTGCCGTTCCCAGGGGTGGGGCTGGGGACGCAGTCCAGGGCCCGCCCCCGTCTTCTTACTAGCGGCAGGTCTCCACATTGCGTTTCCTGAGTGTCTGTCATGACAAAGGCCCGTGCACGTGGTTTATCTTACTCACCCTGCACCACTCTGTGGGATGGAAGTTGTTGGGTTTTTTAAAAAATTGGAGCCCGGATTATTTGCTCCAGTGGTAGAACGGACCTTGAATCTTGGGCACCAAATTCCCCACACAACCGTGGGTTTCTCAAATGACCCTGCAAATCCATAGCCTCAAGGGGCTCGCTACAAATGTAGATAGTGGGGCCTTCGCTGAGATTCACCAAATTGCTAACATTTGGTCACATTAGTTTTATCATTTTTCTCTCTATATGAGAGTTGCAGAGCAACCCTATTTTTAAGTTAGGGAAACCAGAGTTTAGAGAAGTAAATAATTGCCCAAGGTGCTCAGTTTATAAAGGAGGGAGTCAGGATTTGAACCCAGTCTGTGTGTCTATTACCTCCATTTAAAAAAAAAAAAACAAAAACAGTCCAGTGGAGTTTGCCTTAACTGTTTGAAACAGGAATGGGCAAGGGAGATGTCTCAAACGTTAAGGATCGTCCTCCAGAGCAGCTGACCCTACCAGGCTAAGTTCCTCTCTTTGCAAAACACGTTAAGTCAAAGGCTGTTGTGCGATAAGGTGCGGGGAATGCTGGCGCTCAGGTTTTTGGGCCCAAATGTTTAAGCAGCCCCTGAAGGGACAGGGGCCATTAAAAGAAGATGATGGAAGGAATGAGAGCCACTGGAAGGGAACTGAATCGCCTGCTTTTAATTCTATTACCTCCTAGTTTTTGTTCTTTTTATGCTTTGATTCACTTGAAACTTTCCTTTTTGTCTACCCTAACCTCTGTCCCTAGTTAGAGTCCTAAGGCTTTCTTTAGCATATCGCTAGGTGATCAGTTGCTGGATTTCAGGGCCCAAGCTTTTGGTCTTGTGGTGGCCTTGGTTCTTTCTCCTGTCTTCACTGGCTGGTGGTCTTATCCCTGCCCAGCTGACTGACATGGTTCTCTTTTCAAACTGTAGACTCAAATATTCCTTTATCTTCTGGGCGTTTCCACCTGGATGTCTCAAAAACCTTTCAAAGTGAGCTACCCAATGTCCATTTAAAGTCCCTTCCCCTGTTCAGTTTCCTTTTCATCTGCTGTCCTGTCTGAGCAGATGCTTGGGAGCCATCTCTGGCACTACCCCTAGCCAGTGGCTTTTCCCTGTCGCTCAGGCCTTTCCCTCCTCCATTGCCCCTACCCTGATCCAGGACACCTTCTCCTCCCATTGACTCCAATTATAGTTCTCTAACTGGGCTCCCCACCTCCACTTGGCTCCCTTCAGTCCACTTGCCAGAGGGGAGCCCTGTGGCCCTGTCAAAATGCAAATCAAGTCTAGCCACCAGCTCTCTCCCCTGAAGGGCTTAAAAAACCTCAGTGACCTCCTATTGCACTGTGGGTCTACACCCAAATCCCCAAAAGAATAGAACAAAGCTCCTGAGGCCACCGGTTCTACTCTCTGGGGTGCAGACACGCAATCCTGCAGGCTTCCTACGCGTCTGGGATCCTTTGCCTGAGCTCTGCTTTCCTGCCCATCACCTCCCGTCTCCTGTTATTTCTCAGACCTTGGCTGCTTCCTTTTTTGCTCATCTCTTTCTCAGGGACGCTTCCCTCTCCCTAGGAGATGAGTTCTGCGTTGTGCAAACTCACAGCACTTAATAAGGACTGATATTTTGTTGGTGTGATTCTTTGTCTATTTCATCACCCCAGACCATAAGGTCCAGGGACGGAGACTGTGTGTCTTCCTTTGCTGATCCTTGTATCCTAACTGTGGTGCCAGGCACATAGCAGGCATTGAGTAAATGTTTGTTGAAGAAATGAATGAGTCAATACTGAATAACAGAAAGTGTTCAGTTCTGAGAAGGACCCATCTTAATACCCAATTCCTTAGCGCTGTTACTGCCATCTAGTGGTGACTGATGTTGTCACACCGCTGTGCCCATTCTTGTGCCGTCCTTTAGAGATCCCTCACTGTATTCCTGGCACAGAAGGGAATCCATACGTGAGTAAGGAAAAGCTAGATTAAATTAAACGTGGTTGGTTCATTCTCTTGACTCTAAGTAAAGAGTAACTGTGGGTCTGATTCTTTGACCACGCCACGGATTTTTTAATAACTGAATCTTACCAACGGTGTGAGTAATCAGATCTATGCAGTACTCAAGAGAGTGACTTGAAAACGCCCCACTTAAATGAATTTAAGGATGAACCCTGGACTTTATACACTGTTCTTTCCTGAAGCTGTTCAAGTGTAGGCTTTCTGACAGCATCTAACCCAGAGCAAAGCCCCGCCTCCTTGAGTTCTTCTGAAAAGTATGTAATACAAGCCCAGATTCTGCAAGTCCTTTCTAATGTGCTAGCACTGAGATGCACTAATGTCATGACACTAAGGCACATGGACTTCATGAAGTTCAGTGTCACTTTCCAAATACAAATAAAGTTTTCATCCTTGGCCCTTGAGTGACGTAGCAGAAGTGGAAGAAGCCCTGAGATGTGGTTCTGAATCCTGGTGCCAACACTTTCCAGTGGATGTGCTTTGGGTGCCTTGAGGTTTCTCCAGTGTAAAGTGGGGCTAATTGTATAAGAGTGTTGTACTAAGTTCTGATAAATCATAAACTTTTGTTTTATATACAGTAAGTCCTCATTTAATATTGTCAGTAGCTTCTGTGGCTTTAAGCAAAATGCTATATGATGACAAAATCAATTTTCCCATAGGCTAATTGATACAAACAAGAGTTACGTTCTTATGGTGTCTCATTAACAATATTACCAAGTGACATTGAGGGACATGTCCTTATTCGAGGACCTCCTGGGCTGAACCCAAGAAACTGCTGGGTGTGCTCCTACTCCTTGTGGTGGGAGTGGGGTGCAAGGCGGGTAGAGAAGGGACTGCCCATCTTGGGCTGAAACACAGCGGGTCTTCCACCATCCACGGGCTTGGATGTCTGCATGCAGGTGTAACCCCATCCCTGAGCTGCATCAGGCGTGCAGCTCAAAAGGTTTGCCAGTCTTGATGGAAGGCTATGTAAATCTGACTCAATTCACAGCTTCTCTTTAACAGTTCAGTGGAAATTGCATCTAATTTAGGCTCATTCATAATTGTCAGTGTTGTAAATAATTGCAAATGTGGAGGAGCCCACCACAAGGCCTGATAATTACTTCAGGATGAAAACCCAACTGTAGGAACATCATGGTTGCTATGACAACCATGGGAGAAGCCCGGTTGCCCACGGTTACCTATGTTGCCAGATGTCACTGGCGCTTGAGTCTTAGCTCTGAATGAGCCTCAGGAGCATAATGGGGAAAGGCAATGGGGACTGTGTGAGTGGGTCTGAAAGGAAGAGTCTCCTAGTGCCCATGGGATCTCTGACTTCCTTTTGTCTTTTTAGCCCTGACGGGTCACGAACAGTATCTCATTTCAGGTGTCCTCTTGGAGCCAGCGACGCCAAAAATGACCCCTCCTCTAAAAGGCTTTTCTTTAAAAAATAATTTGTTACATTTAAAAAGTAATAGAAATAATGCGGTTCAAGCTTCAAAAATGCAAAAGGTCTATGGGAAATTCTCCTTCCTATCCCTTTCCTCCCCCCATTTTCTCACTTTCTATTTTGCCCCAAAGGTATTTTGTATGCCTATTCAAGATATATTTCTTTCTTTTTTTTTTACACAAAAGAATATATAACATACACAAAAGAATAATATATCATAAGTGCTGTTATGCACCTTGCTTTTTTCCTTACTATATCTGTAAATTGTCTTATATTGATCCATAAAGCACTTCCTCGATCTTTTTAAAGTGCAACATATTTTATTATATGGATGTGCCAAATGTGTTCAACCAGTTCCTACTGATGGCCTTTAAGGCTGTTTCCAGGACTTTGCTGTCACAAAGGTAGCATTGACTGGCCTTACATTAATGCCGTTTTGCATGCGTGAGTTATCTGCAGGATAATTTCTAGATGTAGAATTGCTGGTTATATGGATTTGTCGTTTTAAATCACCTCCCACAGATCTCGTACTGATTCGCATTCCTCCCAACATTGTGTGTGAGGCAGTTTCCCCCCAGGCTCAGAGTGTTTTGTCTAACTTTCGGGTTTTAGCCAGTCTGGTAGGTGAGAAATGGTATCTCAGTGAAGTTAAGCCTGCATTTTTCTTGTACATATTTAATTTTAGTGAACTAGCTGTTCACATGCTTTGTCTATTTTTCTCTTGGGTTGTTGGTCTTATTCTTAGGGAGAACTCTTAATATAATAGGAAGAGGAGCACTTCGTGATACGAGTTTTAAAAAATTTTTTCTTCTAATTTGTCAGTTGTCTTGAAATTTGACAATGTAGTATAATGGATAACGGCATGGGCTCGGGAGTCAGGCTGTTGATGTTCAGATTCCAGTGAACTGAATGACTGGAATATTTGCTTATGACCCTTCTGCTCAGAACTTAATAGGTAATGCTTCATGCCTCTTCCTTTTCTGCCTGCTTCTGGTCAGTCTACAGTGCCTTCACACAGCTGCATTTTTAAAAAAAAATTTTTAAAGATTTTATTTATTTATTTTTAGAGAGGGGAAGAAGGGGAGAAGGAGAGTGGGAGAAACATCAATGTGTGGTTGCCTCTCATGTGGTCCCCACTGGGGACCTGGCTTGCAACCCAGGCATGTACCCTGACTGGGAATTGAACCTGCGATGCTTTGGTTGGCAGCCCGCGCTCAATCCACTGAGCTACGTCAGCCAGGGCCACACAGCTGCATGTTATAAAAAGTCCCCAAATTATCGTTGTGATCATCGAGAGGAATAGACAGATAAAAGTCACTGTGCTATTACCTAGCTAATATTATTTCTTGCCTGCATTTTTGCAACGTACTTTCTTGTACCCTTGACTCCTGCAGTCTAGTCTCACGCTGTTAAGTCTGGTGATGCTACTCCTTTCCTTGCAAGTCACCAGCAGCCCATCTCCCCCAGAGTGAAAGCCCACGTCCTTGCAGTCAGCTGCGTTGTCCTCCAACGTGCCCATCCTCACGCTGTCTTTTCTCTCTGACTTGGTGTCCAATTATCTTCCATTTTAATCACTCTCTTCTTGCCAAACTCACCCTCTTCCTATTCTTTGCCTCAGGGCCTTTCCCCCTTTTATTCGCTCTTCCTGGGATAGGCCTCCCCAATCTACTTAAAACCATAAATTCCTACACCCATTCCTACTCTTACAATCTTTTTACCATCTCCGCTGATGGACCTGATCTCCATACTGCTCAAAACCAGCTTGTTAATTGACTGTCTTCCCGTAGAAGGAAGTAAGTTTCATGAAGGCAGGGATTGTTGTGTGTGTTTTGTTTGCGTCTGTGTTCCCAGGGCCTGGAAGAGACGATGCTGAACGAATGAATCAGTGTCTCTTTGTCCCTAGGGATTCACATGGCTCGGCTCCCCAGTACCGAAAGTGCATGTCCAGGGCAGCTCCCAGCTGCATTGGGAAACTGGCGTATTTTGTCTTGGGCTGTGTCTCTTCACTCCTGTGGAGTCTTTCCCATCGCTCTTCCCTTGCAGTGCTGGTCATTTGTCTTAAAATTTGACAAAATCCTATGTATCATAGAACGTAGCACTGGAGTTTGATAAAATGGTGGCAAATTAGGTTTCTGGGTGGTTTGGGTTATTTTAATCAGAGATAGCCTCAGGAGAACATGGTATCTTTTGAACTTGTTACTATCACATAAAATGCACCAGTGTTCTAGTGTTTATAGAGTTAATAGGTAGAGATAAAAAAAAAGGAAGGGCATATTGGTTTAATCATCATTTATGTAATGCAGTTTTATAAGCCTACATAAATTATGCATTGATGACCTTTAAATTAATTTAGGCTTAATGAGATGGTTTCATTATGTTTAAAGATGTAATATAATTATTTTACTATGTTTTTTATTGTTATCTAAGCTTACTTATGCTTTGTCCTCATTAAGGCTGAAGTGTATGGCCTTCTTGTGGAATATTATTTTAGCTGTTCTTTGGTGTGAGGTTTGCAGAAGCTGGATCTAACTTAAGTATGGTGCTCATAAATTGTTTAATTGTGCAGTCCACATTACAAATTTAATGGAGGCCTATATTTCCAAAAGAGTTAAACATTGTGATCTGAAAATGGGCTCTTTATAAATGAAGTTTGCAACAGGAATCTTTGTCATCTTGAGTACAAATAGAGAAATGAATCTAGAGTTCAGCTGAGGCTCAGCCTGCTGCCCTCTACTGTTGGATCTTGAAAATGCAGATTAGTTTTGAAGAGGGCATTGTGTCCCAGGGAGTCCCAAGGATCCCCTGAGGGTCCCAGGGAACCTGAAGGGAAGGAGAAGGACGCTGAACAGGTTAGCCTCTGGCCTCATCACATTCAGCCACAAAAGCCACACTGTCACATTTTTTTTTAAATTTGGGGCACTGTTAACCTCACTTGATAATATAGTTATTTTAATGCTTCACAAATATAGGCTGAAAAATTCTAGTACTAAAGTGTAAGCACATGAAACCTAAGAAAATACTTCTCCGTTTATGTCATCATATTTTAGGATTTGGGCAGTATTTCCTCATAAAGAACATATCAGTACTTGGGCCAGCCCCCAATAACTAACCTATGGGGGAATCAGACATCTCTTTTTATTAAAAAACGTGCAACGGGAAACTGTTTATATGCCCAGGTTTCATGCATTTGTAGTCGAACAGCCAGGCTGGGAACTCATTTGCAATACTGCATGTATTGCTTATAATCAGTGGGTCTTCGATCCCACTGCAGGGAGGTCCTGGTATCGGCACCGTGAGGGCAGTTCTAACGTCTGCACTGAGGCTACTCGTGAAGTGTCCTCACCGATCCTTCACTGACACAGGGAGAGGCAGAACATTCAGTGGTCTGCTGAGAACTCCTGGTGACACTGCCCGGGGCACTTTCGTTCCCATCGCCAGTGAGTCAGGCCCGCTCAGCGCAGATGACGGTCACCTTGTCTGTGAGGGGATGGGCTTGTTCTCCTGATCACTTTTCCACATTTGTACGTTTATGACAAGATGACCAACTTTCAAGTTCTCCTCCAGTGTGCCCCTAACCTCTCCCAGTGTGCTCCTTCTCTCTGAAATGGGCATGGAAATGCCCTTCTTAGGCGGTCTGCAGGTTTAAATGGGATAATGTTTGTCTAGCGTAGTCCCAGACACTAGTAAGGGCTCAAAAAATGTCTTTTTTGAGCCATATGAAATTGCTATTTTTTTGTTTGATCAAACATGCCTGAATGTCAGCAATTTCGTGTGGTTCAAGCTGATAGTTTTTCTTTCAGAGTAAAACATTTGAGATGGAACTTTCTACATTAAACTTCAGTGCCTGGGAGGGTACCGCGTAGGGGAAACAGTATGAGCAAAGGACGTCTGAGGCCTATTTCCCCCATACTCTCAGCCCCTTCCTCGTGAGAGTTCTGTGTGCACGTGGGGCTGAGCCGTCCCTGGAACCTCGTAAGAGACCCGGGTCCCTGCTCATCCTCTCCTAGTTCAGAAGCTGGCTGTGCTTCAAAGAAGGCAGTTAGGGGTGGTGGCCAGTGTCACGGGCTTGCTCCTTTCTGGAAGAAGTATCACAAACCTCTGGGATCTGCAGAGCCACCAGCACTTTATGGACTGAGGAGTCATTTTCCCAGCAAAGTTGAGGGACAAGCTCACACAGAAGTCACTGGGGTCTAGTGACCAGCAGAGAGTGAATCATTAAACTTTACTTTCTTCCTGATGGTAAAAGTCACACATTTTTATTGTGGGAAATTTGGAAAATATCAAATAGCACAAGAAAGAAAATAAAGAGGATTCATAAAGAGACTTTCAGGCTCACCCCCTCCCCAAAGTAACAGGACCTAAGTGGCATGGAGTTCTTAAATAAGTTCCTTTTCTGTTTGCTACTGCTGCATAGCCACCCTGAAACTTGTGGCATGAACTAGCCATTTCCTTCTGTTCACAGGTCATGGGGGTCAGAAATTCAGACTGTGCACAGTCGTGACAATGTTTCTGCTCCTTGATGTCTGGGCATCAGCTGGGAAGCCTGAAGGCTGGGGGTGACTTGACTGCAGGGGCTGGAATCATCTGGAAGCATCTCCACTCCCATGTCTGGCGGGGGACACTGGATGATGACTGGGCCTCTCCAGCAATGGCTGCTCCACGTGGTCTCTCCGAGCAGACTAGCTTGGGCTTCTTCACGGCACGGACACTGATTCCAAAGTGAGTATCTCAAGAAATAGGAGGTACAAGCCGCTGGAGTCTTAAGAGCCTGGGCATAGTCGTAGTGTCATTTCTTCTGTAGTCTATTGGCCAAGGACTAACAGAGCCCAGACTCAACCTAGACCCCACGTCTTGATTAAAAGAAAGGTAAAAAGTTTATGTGGCTCTGTTTTAAAATCTTGAGTGCCTTCCTGGGTGACAGTGGTTCAATCAGGGCCTGGACTTAGACTGCCTGGGTCTGCATCTCCCTTCGATGTGTGCTGGCTGCGTGACCTTAGGCAGGTTCATTGTGGTAGAAACTGTTGTTGCTTGCCAGTGTCTACCTCCATTACTCTGTCCCTCCTGAGATCACCAGTATTCCCCAGCCCCTTGGATTCAGAGCCAAGAGACTAAGCTAGCAGAGTAGGAGTGGAAACACCACGGCACCTTGGGTTGAAGTAAGAGTCTTGGATATACACTCACCCTCTCCTCCTCACCTGCTAGCTTAGCTGCACAGGATCCCGTGGAATCCGGCACGGGAGGTGGTGGAGTCACAACACGGAAGGAGCCTGGGTCCCCAAATGATTGCTGGAGCCAGTCCGTTCTCTCACGCCCTCTGCCAACAAGGACATGGAGGACAGGTGGGCCTTTACCACGCTGCGTCACTGAGATGTTGGTGGTGTTTGTGATAGCAGTTAACATACCCTGCCTAGCACATTACCCAACCTCGCTGGACCTCTTTCCTTACTATAAAGGGGTATGTCAGCCATAGCTACCTGTGGGTCCCCTGTGAATTAAGTAAAATAGCTTAATGTACAGCACTGGGCACATAGTAAGCGCTCATTGGACATTAGCTATTGTCATTAGTGGATGTGACTGCCAGTTAGAGGAAGGGGCAGGTTTGTGTCTGGGAGGATGGTGGTCTAGGAGGAGTGTTAACTGGGGGATTGTCATTGTCATCACCATCGTGATGACACTTCCTGAACACCTGACGGGGCCAGGCTCTGTCCTCGGGTGCATCGCTTGCACTCATTTCAGTCCCTGGGGCAGGTGTTGTCACCTTGACGTCAGGATGAGGACCCGGAGCCCAGAGCTGCTGCCGAAGCTGCACAGAGCACGGGCAGGTTTCAGCTCGGGGCCCTCTGGCCTCGAAGCCTGACTCCTTTGCTTCAGGAATGGCGCTGTGTGTATTTTGGGGAAATGTGATAGGTATTGAAAGAATTTTTTTTTTTAATGAGGCCTCTACCTGCTTTGCTTCTCGCTAGGGAAGTATTATGTTTTCCTTCTGAGACGTGCTCTACTTCAGGTTGTAAGGCTTGGCTTTTACACAGAAACCCTTTGGCGCAGAGATCGGCTGCAGATGTGAGAGGCCCAGCTTCCTTTCCTTTCCCAGGGTCCTGTTGCTCCTGTTTTGTGTGAGCTCCGGCAGGCTCTGTGTGGAGCGGGGCAGTGGCAAAGGCGGCTGGATTTCCAGAACAATGCCCATGTCTGAGTCCTGAGAGTGTCCCTGCAGCTCAAGGCCTCCCGTGGGGATAGCGGCTATTTTAAAGCCCTCTCAGTGACTCACACAACCTGAGGCGTAGCTTCCAGGGGCAACGTCCACGTCTTCATTTCTGTGTGGGGCGAGGGCAGATTTGTTTGCGATTCCACAAGAACAAGAAAGGCCCAGTGAAAACTTCTGAAGTGCTGGTGCTTAAAATTGTGATACTGGATTTACTGAATTAACCAAATGATTGGTTTCTCTTCACGATTATGTAAAATTTATTCCCTCTCCCTCCCCTTTGAGATAACAGTTTGGCTTTAGCAACATAACCGACCCTGTAGACCGGACCCGTAAGTACAGACTTGGGCATTAGCAACACGGGGTGTCGCCGGGCTGCATTTGTGTCTGTGTCAATGAGACAGTTCTGCTTGCAGCTGTTTACGTCGCACCCACTTGCTGCGCGTTAAGACAGGTTTATGATATGTTTTCCTTACACTGATCCTCGTCTGGGTCTGATAAAACTTTAAACCCGAAACATGTCTTCCCTTTCATCTCACAGATAGTTTCTCTGTCAAAGGCAATGCCAAAGGCAAGATAAATAAAACCAACTCTACACTTAAGGTTATTTTTGAAATATTTATGAATATGTTCAGGAAAAAGCCTGGACTCCTCGCTGCTGGAGCAATGGGTTAGGTTGCTTTTCTTCTAGAATATTATTATTATGACTATTATTAAATTACTATTATATTAGAGAATTTTGCAGAAATTCTTCGACAATAGATTTTCAAAAACTGTTGTCCTTGAAAACTTTGTGGCTGTTTCGAGAGTAACACGAGGTGGCGCTAGAGAGCCAGAGTGGAGACGGTTTGCTGCCAGGCCGGAGAAGGGCCTGAGTGGAAGGGGTGGCCTTTCACAATACATTTTCTGAAGCAGTGCAAGAGAGTTCCAATTTCTGCACACCCTCACAGGTTGTGATTTTCTGTTATTTTGTTTTTCTTTTTTAAATAGCCATCCTGATGGGAGTGAAGTGGTCTCTTATTGTGGTTTTGATTTGCATTTCCTTGAGCAAAGGGTGTTACTTACTTGTTGAGCCACAGGGCATTCTGTTGACAGCTTGTGCGGCAGGGCCTGGCGGTTAGAGGCTTGGGGCCCGGTGTGTGTACTGAGGGAGGTTCCCGGCACCCTCATGCACTAGCCATGGTCAGCCACAGCCACCTGAGCCTCAGAGCCTTCCCCCGTTGGGTGATAACTCCTGCACGTAGGTGGTTGGAGGAAGTCAGGGGGTAGATCTATGCACAGTTGTTGGCATGCAGCAAGTGCTCAAAAACAGTAGCCGTTAGACAAAAGCCAAAAGCATAAAGCAGTTAACCAGGGAGGTGCTTAGGTTGATGTGGCCATGGAGGGCCTTTAGTCCCCTTCTTGAATACCAGATCTTGTCCGGATTGCTGTCATCCTGTCCCCACATGGGACATCTTTAGCAAACAGGAGCCCGCTTTGAACCCTTCACTAAGTGGTTTCTAGGGTCCCTCTCAGTGTCAATCTAAGCCAATCCCCCGGGGTCAGTTGAAAGAGACCAGTGTCACCAGTATCACCCTGGGTCCTTTCTGAAGGCTTCTGAAGGCTGCCCATGACTCTTGGCCCACACCCATTGTTCCAGAGAATGACAGCCATGCTGGGGTTCCTGCCTGTTAGGGAGCCCTGATTAGGACCCCTAGATGACACTGGAACATCCATCTGCCCAGCTCGGCTTCTGCTTTGAAAGATAGGAGGAGCCAGTAGGCTTCAGAAAGAGGCAAGGGGTAAAGTGTCATTTTTACTCAAGACATGGAGCAGTGTTTGGAGGAAATGGGTGGTCTGGAACTTCATTAAATGTGCAAATGTGTTCATCCTTTGCAATTTGAACAGGGCAAGAAGTAGTTTGAAAAAGTGCTGCAAGTTCACCAAGAAGCCAGGAAGCTTGGGAGGAAAGAGTGGCCAGGGCAGGACCTGGGTCCCTTTTCCTTCCAAGGAGCCAGTGATAACGTGGCGGGATGATTGCTTTTTGGATCTGCGCCATGAGGCTTGTTTGCTGTGTAGGAACAGTCCATAGAGGAAGAGATAGCATCCGTACAGGGCAGTCAGAGAGCACCAGACAGAGGCCAGCTCACAGAGGAGGCTTGAGCCTGGGAGGACCAGGCTGGTGGGGCAGGCTGGCCCCGAAGGGAGGGCAGAGACCAGGGCTAATGGTCAGAGGTTGGGCGGTACCAGGAGCTGCCTGAAGTGGTGATTCCGCAAAGAAATTCTTCCTGGGGGTGAGAGCTACAGTAGAAGGTTTCTCAGCCATTGGGAGGGGCTGAGGAGTGGGGCCTGGGAGACCCTTTCTGGAGAGACAACGTCACCACCTCTTCTTTCCATTCAGGAAGAGGCTCAGCCCCACATTTTCCCAGGTCAACGCTCACCACTCGGCAGAGAACGTGAAAAGCATCCACAAAAGGGACATTGTAGGTTTTGTTGGCCATGACACTCAAAGGTGAACTTTCCTGTCACGTTTTTTACGAATATGGGTGTTAAAGCCTTTCTAATGCCGGCTGGCCCTCTCCAGAACCCATGCACTTCCTCCTAAGGTGACGACTGGTCGTGTTAACTCAGCCAGGAGAAGACGCTGGGTGACGCGTGGTGCCTTAACACATGCAACTGATTGAGGTGATTCTCTTTCTAGTTTTTTTCATGGGTAGCAGAGGGAAGGTTTTGTCTTCTTTGAACTTCTCAAGTCCATAGGCGGGATCGGGCCCTCTGTGGGGAAGGAGATGTTTGGCCCCCAATGGTATTCAGAGACTCTGAGGGTTAGTGAGAACAGAGACAATGAAGATGTGGATTTTAAAATTGGTTTCATTTTCTTTTGGTGTAAGTGTTTGAACAGATAATACAGTCACTGTGTGGAGAAACACGCAGCAGCACGTCACCCCGACTGCTCAGTGCCGTCACCTCCTCCCACGGGTGCGCACTAACACCCACTCCCACGGTTTCTGAGGCACACACACAAATTCAGAGACACGTTCTTGTGCCCACCTTGTTTTTAAAACTCAAACTAGTATTTTCCGCGCTGACCAGCGTGGCTCACTTGGTTGAGCATCGTCCCACAAAGCAAAAGGTCGCTGGTTCAGTTCCCAGTCAGGGCACATGCTGTGGTTGAGGGTCCGATCCCTGCTTGGGACACTGTATAAGAGGCAACTGATGGATGTTTCTTCTCTTCCCCTCTCTCTAAAAATAAGTAAATAAACTCTTTGAGAAATAAATAAAGGTTAAAATGGTATTGTATTTTATAGTACTGTTTTATATCTTGCTTTTTCCAGTCAATACATCTGGGAGTGTGGATTTTGGAGGAACCTCTGTGGAGGGAAGGGAGTGAGGTGGACAGAATTGTAGATTGCTGGTGTAAAGCCTTCGGGTTGTTTGCCCCTGTCTACTGGGTTCACAGATTGGGCACCAGAACTTGAGCACGCTTGAGGCTTTACTCAAGGTTATCCAGTGGCCTCTAACACTTAAAAATAATTCTTTAACTCACAAAAGCAAAGTTTCTTTTGTGAAGTGGGGCAGTTAAATGAACACAAGCCTTAATTTGTAGCCTAATAATAACCCAAAAGTTTTCTACTGCCCTAAATTAAATAAACCTCATTAAGGAATGGGGCTTTTGTTGCAAGAAGCCACAAAGCATGGCCTGTTTTCCTCCTGCGTAGGACAGCAGCAGTTAGAGCTCGCGACTGAGGCAGTGGTTCTTTGGCCTTCTCTGTGCTTGCGAGATGAGAGTCATCAGTGAGACGATAAAGATCCCGAACTTAACTAGAGTTCTCTTCTGCCTTTCCTGGAAGAGGTGAAGAGGTCTTTTTAATTTTTTTCCCCATAACCTGTGATGGTGAATTCAAACCAGCTCTGGAGCAAGGGGCAGGTTTGCAAAAGCTGGGCAGGCTAAACCCTATCCATTTTGGGGAAATGATTTATCCAGGGGCTGTGCACCCTGCAAGGGCACAGAGCCCTAGACAGAGGGCCTGCCCTTGTAGGCTTTGGAAACCCAGTTCTCCCTCCATCGGCCTTGTTTTCTGGTCGGAGAAAGCATGACCTGGAAAAGGTCTGCTCGGTCCCATTCTGTCCACCTGGCTTGGCCTCAGAGTTGGATTACTCTTCCCTTCGCATCTCGGACCTTTGTTTGTAAACAGAGGCCTGGCTTTTCCCTGTATGCATGGGCAGTCCTTTCTTGACAGATGCTATTCCAGATCTGCACAATGTATGTAAAGTCTCTAGCTTGGTGCCTGGCACACGGAAGTGTCCAAGTATTTAGTTTAGGTTCCCCCAGAAACAAATCTTGAGATGCACTGGAAGGAGGTGGGGGAAATGAGAAATAAGTAGGCAGGCAGCCAAGAAAAGGGTGTTATGGAGCCAGCTCCCACCCTGGGCAGCTGGAGCTTGATCCTGTGGGAAACGTGGGCTGTGATAGAGAAGTATCCCATTCGAGGGGGTAGGGAGTTGAGGTATTAATACTGCAACTGTCAGTGGTTTGTTGAGAGCTGGTGGGTGCTGATTCCTCCAGTGCCCGCACACCTTCTGCAGGCGTTGAGAGCGCCCTCAGGCACAGATGGCGCTGGCAGGTGGCAGTCAGCCAGAGCACTGGCCCACAGGTACAGGCATGGCATGGGCAGTAGCCACCACATCATTATTGTCATTCTTTCCCTCTCCTCTCTCTGCCTGGGTTTTACAGTTTGCCTCACAAACTGTCAACCCATTTCTAGCTACCAGCTCTCAACTGAGATTCTGTTCCAACCTCCGTACGTTTACTAATTTGCCTCAGGTGCCACCACACTCTGGCTGTGACATTTAGTTTAAATTTCTTGCAGAAATGAGCTAGAATGCAAAACTGGCTGCTGTGGATCTGGCACACTCTGTCTGCCCACCAGGATGTAGTCTGGGGGCGGATTGCATTGATGCTTTAGAAGCCGGTCTTCTAGGTATTCCCCAGGAGGAAGTACGCAGCTTGCCCAGGGCCATGCAGCTTGTGCAGTGGTCTGTCTGGCTGCACAGCCTGGGCCGTTTTACTGGTGTCTGCTTTGAGGCGGCCTGTAGCCCGTGGTTCTGTGTCCCTGGCTTTCTTTGGGCCTTGGGGGTGTCTCTTCTGAGCTGCTCTCTTGGAGAGCTCCCAAACCTCCCTCCTTGGCTGCAAAGGGCTGAGTGTTGGATGCCTCGGGAGCACAGTGGAGGCGGGGCACCTCTCCCATGAGGTCCTTGACTATCAGAGATTGAGAGGCCTGCAGTTGGCCCACAGTGGGTGAGGGATGGAGGGGGCCCTGGGTCGTTCTCCAAGCAGTGTGCTTTCATTGTGTTGCAGTTTGGTAAAGCAGGCATGCCCACCCACTGCTGGGTGAGTGCATATTGGGGACATCTCAGCGGTGGACAATATGGTTATTATCTATGAAAGTTACAAATGCACAAGGCCATGTAGTCAGTAATTCCACTTCTGGGAGGTTATCATGCAGACACACTCACATGCATGTGAAATGGCTTGCCTGTTTAACGGGTCCCTACCGCATTGTTTGTGCTAGCTTAGAAATTGCCTGAGTGGCCATCGGTGGAAGACTGGCTACAGCAGGAGTTGGACATCCATGCCATGAAGTGCCATGCAGGCACGAGAAAACAAGGCCGCTCCGTGTGTGTTTATTTGTTAGAGAAAACCCCCACAGAGCAGAACAGTGTTCATTGTGCCATAACTTGTGTAGGGAAGGAAAATGTGGGTGTGTTGGATGACGTATGCATGTCTCTGGCAGGAAACCCCAGAAATGGGAGACCCAGCACCGATTGCCTCTGGATGGGAAGCTGGGCGGCTGGGATTGAGGGACAGAGGAGACTTTTCCCATATGCCCTTTGGTATGTTTTGCATGTCAGATGACGTGGATGTATTGAGTAGCTACTCAAAAATAAATAAAATTTGGAAGTCTGCATATTCTTTTTGTTATATTACATTTTACTTTGAAATCTCAGTTTCCTTATTTGTAAAAAGAGGAAAGTGATATTTATTTCAGAGAGTGATGACCGCTATGTCCCTTTGTTTATAGCATTTACCGTTGCCCTTACAGGTTTAATTTCAGGAGCAGTTGGCTTGATCGGCCGCTGCCGGAGCAGAGAACGGTGCAGTCCGGTCCTGGGGGCCACTTGGTCACCACTGTCTCCGGGACCTGCAGTTGGTGGGTGCTAAACAAAAATATTGTTTGGAGTGAGTAAAAAATGAGAGTACTTTGTTAATTAGAACATGCTCTATATCTTTGTTTTATTATTTATAGCATTAAATTGCAAGAGGCAGTGGTGCATAGAGGCCCAAATACTCTAGGTTCAAATACCAGCTCTGCCAGCGTGTTAGCTGTGTGACCATGGGCAAGTCACTTAACCTCTCTGTGCTCCAGTCTCCTCATTAGCAAATTGGAAGCTGTGAAAGTACTTGCCACATAGGATTGCTTTGGGGATACAAAGATCTCATGCATCTAAAGGACTCAGAACAGCACCTGACACGCAGTAAGCGTGAGATATGATTCCTTGCCATGACTTTGGTACTTTTCCTGTTATAAACCTTCCTCTCTACAATTCTGGCAAAACTTCTTTCAGAATTTGGAAAGACCTTTAAGAGTAGTGATGCTTCTTTGCTTGTTTTCTCTTTGAATTTTTCCTTTTTTGGAACATTAAGGGAGCTCATTCTCTGAAGGGTCTGTTTTTCCAGAGAAGATCATTCCAGGAACAGAGGCTTTCTAATTGAGAGGACAGTCGGCCCCCAGGTGACTGGGTGGGGGTTGTAGGTGGGGATCTTTTGTTCTTTCCTTTCTGGGCACTTGGAGTGTTCATATGGTCCTGAGGTCCCCGGGTCCCTGAAAGGAACCCTTTAACTGTTTGCTGGCCTTCCCTGGGGAGCCCCGCCCTTCTCATTTCCCCCAGGTACAGGCCTGTTCA
This sequence comes from Trachops cirrhosus, assembly GCA_028533065.1. Taxonomy (NCBI): domain Eukaryota; kingdom Metazoa; phylum Chordata; class Mammalia; order Chiroptera; family Phyllostomidae; genus Trachops; species Trachops cirrhosus. The sequence goes on from CM052550.1 coordinate 55,055,051, forward strand.
GCCTGTCCCTCTGGGGCCCAGGGAGGGGAAGCCACATAGGAGTGCTGGAGAGCAGCAGGGAGCCTTGGAAACCCTGTGCTTTCTGTCGGAGCTGGTGTGGAGAGAGACACTTTTGCTGCCAGCTAGCTGAAAATTATGGCTTGAGTGGCCTTGATGGAGACACACACAGGAGATAGACAACTGGGTCCTGAAATGCTCAGCACAGCTCCTTAGGAAGTGGGGCTGGATCCATGGGGGTCTGGCCGAGCTGGTCAAAGTGCATTGGGAGAGAGGCTTTGAGGACATTTCCTCAGCATCCGTCTGCACTCTGATGGCCTCCCTGTCCTTGCTCTTAGCCCCTCGAGTTTCTGAGTGCTCACCCCTCTCTGACAGGTCGGGAGAGGCAGCAGCTGCCTGCTGGCCTCGCTCTCCTGAGTGGTTTTCATCCCAAGGATTGCATTGCAGCCATCACGCTTTAGGGTGCTGCTGGCAAGTTCTCTTGCCTTTGGGAGTCTGGGTGCCGGTGGGAGATGGTCTCCGCAGAGTGCTCTGTGCCTCTTTGAAGTGCCTCCTTCAGAAGGCGCAGCTACCTCGGGTTGGCTCATCAGAACTTGAGCAGGTGACAGTGACAGACAGACTCAGAAGACAGCAGGAGCTCTGCACACCACTGCCTGGGCTTGGAGGCGGAAATGAATCTGCTTTCTTTTCAGGAACCTCTAGGTATATTTGCTTTTCATCTTGTTTCCTGACACAGGATAACATCTTTTCACAGTAAGGTGAAACCTCAGTGTTCACTCCCCCTCCCCACATCCCATCTTGCTCAGCCATATGGAAACAGCAATAAACAAAACCACCAGAGTGTTTCAAACACTAAAGACAGGACAGTGAGTTGGCAGCAGCCTGAAGGGGAGAGAAGAAACCCAACCTCTTCAAATCTCAGGATTTAGCTTCTTATTTGCTGGATCCTGGGGGCAGGATGGAGAGAGAGCCGGAATGTCTGATGGTGGCTGTTTCTGTTTTGAAGTCCCCATGCCCCAGAGTTCATGAAAAAGAAAGAAAAATCTTCCAGGGCCTGATCTTTCAAAATAGGAAAAAGCCAAAACAAACAAACAAACAACAAGCAAATACACCTCCCAGTCTCGTCTCTTCACACTCCACCTCCTAAAAGCAGAACATGAATAAAGGCCACAAACTGGTAGACTGCAGGCTGTATCTGGCTTGGTGATGGGTTTTGTTTGGCCCACACAGTATTTTTTTTTCTTACACTGGAGCCAACAATGGGAGATTTCGAATAATCCAGAAAATCTGGAGGTTCTGAGCACGTATGCTGTTGCACAACCAGATGGAGCCGGGAAGCGGCAAGGGTTCATCGGCCTCCTGTCGTCTCTCCGTTGTCTTAGTGGGTCTCCGGCGCCTGCAGGCGTCTGAGTTTGCCATCTCTGCTGTAGAAGAGCTGGCGACGAGCTGTCGGTGCAGTATTTTTCTGGACGAAGCTTTCTGGAGCAGTGAGGTGTGGTTCTAGCATTCTTCAATTCTTCTCCAGATTTGTCTCCCCAACTCAACTCCCTTGACTGGTTTTATTAACCCCATCTCTGTATTCATGTTAAGCCTGGAAGGCAGGCTTCCATTTGAGTCTCTCTGCCAACACCCTGATTAGAGAACTTTGTTGCTTGATTTTGAATTATGAGGCTTTGTCAATTTATGAATGTTCTAACTTGAATGTTAGTGAGACAGTGTAAGTGTATAGGTGTGTAAACTATAGCATTTTTCCTCAGTTTGTAATTGAAGTCTCAGATTTCTTCTAGAGCCTTGGACCATATCAGCTTAGTAATTTTTAAAAATGTACATCTTAATTGTAGTTAGCTTACAGTATTATGTTAGTTTTAGGTGTACAACATAGTGATTAAACATGTCTGTACCTTACAAAGTGATCGCCACAATAGTAATTTTTTCAAGGAATTTGTCTATTTCATCTAAGTTGTATTTTTTGGTAGCAAATTGCTTATGAAGTATCTTTTACTGTCTGCAGGGTCTGTAGTCATGTCCTTCTCTCATTTTTGATACTGGAATTCGTGTTGTCTTAAGTTTTAAATGTTCAGTCTCTCAGTGGTTCTTAACACAGCCATTCTTCGGCTCTGTCCCTGCGTCCACACAGACTACCTGTGCCGTCTTAGATTCCCTCTACAGCCTCTTCTTTGCTTAAGGCACCGGCCATATCCCGGACCACACTGCAGACACCACTGGGCCCACCAGTCACTTGCCCACAGAGTGTTGTGCCCTCCTATCCCTCCCACCCCCGCCCACCTGCCCCTGCCATGCAGCCTGGTCAACCAGCCATATACCTGGAGTTTCTGGTTCTTCCTGCCATTTCTGGACTCGAATAAACAGGAGGATTCTTTGTGGGTATTGGCATTTAAGTGCATGTAGAATTTAGGCCTGCCAAAATGGAGGGAAAAGTTATTCCATACCGAGATGAATGCCAGATAGTTATGTGGTTACTTAGTTGTGCTATCTCACATTGTTCTGTGTAACTTTCTATATTCCTCACAAGATTATTAAAGTTTTAAAGGCAGAAGTCTTAGAGTGGCTCTTTCTCAATGCCCTCAGCATGGTGATGGGCATGCAGAATACGGTATGAAGACATGCATGTGATTGGCTAGGCTTTTCTGTATTCAGATGGTGAAATGCCCTTCCCTCTGCTTACAGTTGACCTTAACTTTGACCTGTTAGAGCCTGGAACCCTGCTAATTGATTGCTTTTCACTCCTATGAGATGGACCAGGAGCATTTCGCTATTATAAACCAGTGTGGAATTCTGCTTCTTTTCACCTTCAGCCACTCAGCAGCTGTCAGGCGCCACTGACTGCAAGTCAATTGCTGGGTGTCAGATTTATTGGGTGAGTCATTGGCAACCTGTGAATGTTTCCCAGTGAACCAGTCACCTGGAACGTGATTTTGAATTAAAGCTCATGTATTGCTTGGAAGGAGCGTGGCAGACATAGCCACAGAGGCAGAGAGGGGCGATGGTAGAGGCTGGCTTCTGCTGCTGGTGGTGGTGGGCATGAAATGGAACTCCTTCCAGTGAGGTGGGACAGCAAAGCTGAGACTATAAATATTTCACTTTGATGCTCACCTAAGATCAAGCTGCAACTGGCAGCTCTCGAATTCTGGGGATGAGCTAGCAGGTGGTATGCTTTTTAGTGCTGATACGTTCGATTTGGAAGAAGGGAGACGGAAACAAACTCAGAATGGCACCCTGAAGCGTTGCGGGCTGGTCGGCAGACCCGAACCCTCCAGAAAGCACCCTTGCAGTGCACCCTGTTGGCCCTCTTGCTTTGGGGCTCTGCACTAAAGTAATACAAATTGCTCCCAGAACTCAGAGATTTCACTTATTAGAGATTTGTTTTGTAAGAATTGCCCTCTCTGAGTATCTGAGTAGGGTACCAGCCTGTGGTGTTTGAGAATTCCCCCGTGGTTGCCCTGCAGACGAAGGGAGGTGCTCGATGTTGACAGCTGCTAGAGCAGGGATAACGGTTTGGAAAGACCCAGTGCCGCAATTAAGAGTTGAAGAGCAACTAACCTAGTACCCTGCGGCAAAGGTTCTCAGCCCGGTTGCCTATTAGAAGCACCAGGGGAGCCCTGTAAGGAGCTGATGCCCAGGTCCACCTCTGGGGGTTTGAATTAATTGGTCTGGGATTGGGTATCTGTCTTTGGAAAAGTTCCCTGGGGGATCCTAATGTGTCGCCAAGGTGGCCGACCACTGATTTAAGGGAAGCTTTCTCTACAGCATAACCACGTTTAAGGCCATGTGCACTAATTTATTTCGTGGGGGAAGGGAACCAATCCTAGTGTGCTAACTCTTGAACTGATAGCAAGTAGTAGTAACATTAACACTTATTAAAAGCTTGTTATATGCCACATGTTATGTTAACCATTTTATATCCCTTTAATTTTCATGATGTGTCTATGAAGTGGCTATTATCACCATTTTACAAATGAGGAAACAGAGACTCAGCGAGACCAAGAAATTTGCCTGAAATTCAGGGACAAACAAATACACATATAAATGAAAGTAATAACTCACCCAGGGTCACAAAGGAAGGGGCGCAGGATTTGGACCACGCCCTTCAACTCTTTCACTGCGACTAATTACTATCTTGATGAACACATTTAGCAAATAGTTATTGAAAATGGACCAGATATGTGTCTGACATTAGGTTAGATGGAGGGAATGTGAACACGAGCAAGACAAAACTTATGCTGTCCAGCCTTGTCAGAGAGACCGGTAATTCCACAACAGTGTGATCGATGCCATTAGGTGCTCCAGCGCCCCGGGCCCTCTGGTTTTAGCAGTACAAGTTCCTTATTCAGTGTAATGCTTCAGTCCTGGGCGAGCTGGGCCAGTTGGTCAGCTGCACAGTCATAGAGGGGTGTGTGTGGGCTGGGGTGAAAAGACCGCTCTGGTTAGGATAGCAGGGTGGGACTTCACTTGAGGGGAGGAGTCTGGAGTCTAAGGGAACAGTTGGGAGGATGTTATACAGGTGAGACAGGAGGCAGGAAAGAATGCTAACATCAATAATGTTGATGCCTGTGGATTACTTGCTATGTACCAGGCACTGTGATGAGCTCTTTGTACATGTATTCATGTTAACCCTAACAATGAACTCTTGAGATGGCTGGTATTTTATGCCCTTATTACACACGGTGGTAATTCAGACTTAGGTTAATTGAGTTTAAAAATTCACACAGTAAATGGCTGGGCCAAAATTCAGACTCTTGCCTTCTGACTTTAAATATGTATGCTTATTTTACTGTATTACTTGGCATAAACTAAAGCAGTGCGTATTCGTTCATTCAATCGAGAACATTTAATAAGCACTGACTGTGCTAGGCCCCTTTCTGGCCGACGAGGACACAGTGATGAGCAAAGCAGACAGAACTCCTGACTTGATGGATATTACATTTGTGTGTGTGTGTGTGTGTGTGTGTGTGTGTGTGTGTGTGTGTTGGGAAGACAGGTAAGTGAATGAATGTGGATTGCTTTGGACCCTCTTCCGAGGGAGAAGAGAAAAGACTTGGTGATGTGGGAGGGCGGAGGCAGAGGAGTACGGAAGACCCCCAGGTTGCTAGCTCTGCCAACCGATGTGCGGTGGTCAGCAGAGACAGGGAGAGCAGAGGGCAGAGCAGGTTTGCAGGTGAGACAAGAGTCCAGGTTTGGACATGTTGAGCTTGAGGTTTCTGGAGACAGACGCTCTTAAGGATGGTCAGGGGGGAAATTGAGGTAGTCCTGTAAAGCTAGGCTCATGGTTGAGGCCCCAGGGAGGGGGCAGAATGAGGAGAGGTCTCAGGTGGCAACCCTGCAGACTGAGCTAAAGGCAGGGGAAGCAGCTCTGGAGAGGGAGACAGAGGTCAGGGGGAAGATGGAAAACCTGGGGAGTGAGAAGTCCAGTCTCTCCAGGGAGCAGAAAGTTCCAAGGCGGGGAGTCACGTAGAAGTTCCTGGAAGGAGCAGCTAGAGATAGTGGGGGCCAGGCGGGAGACACATAAAGTTGAGGGGACTTTTCAGAGCGATGGGAGACCAGAGTGGGAATAGCTAGTAGAGGACTGAAGAGACAGGAAGGTGGAGGCGGTTTGTGGGACAAAGCCATCGAGGAGACAGAGACAGGATCCAGCATAAGGGGTAATGAATGGAATGGTCTTGAGTGGGAGAACGTTCCTGAGACCGAGGGGAGCTAGGGAGGGACGTGGAGATAGAAGGGTCTGGAGTGGGGCTAGGGGGCATCCACAGAGGGGTGAAGGTTTGGAATTCACACTGGGGAAAGAGAAGGTGCCACCCCGGGGCCATCTCAAAACTTACCCTTCCTGTGTCTCAGTCCTTCGAAAAGCTCTGCCTGGCACTTCAGACATGAATGCATGCAGACGCAAAACCTAACTCAGCCTTCTCTGAGAGCCCTGTGCGGCAGTTGTGGGAATCACAGCAGGACAGGCGTGGGGAGGGTGTCTGTGGACATGGGGTGACTGTTCTTAGAAATACAGACACCCGTGGACACACTCCGAGACGACAGCTGGTGTGTTTTGATCAGGCAGGCTGGGGTCTGCCTCACAATTGCTATTTATTTCACAAACAGCCTTAGGAGGGTGAACTGCCCCCGTCCTCACCCTCAGTTCTGCCCAGCTGGTCTTTGCCTCTCAAAAATCTCCCTTTTGAGAAGAAAAAGAATGACTGTGACTTTGATGTATATTAAACAAAAAGGAGCTTGACAGATGGGCCGCCCTTAGCTCAGAGGTTGGGCCCTCCTCCCATGATGCACTTGGGGACTTTGTGTCCTATTAAAAGCCCATAGAAGTTGCTTTGTGGGTGGCACTTGGTGCTGCAGTGTGATTGGCTGGGAGGGTTCCGTCAGCCAATATTGTGTCATCCTTGCTTGTTGGCGGGCTCTCCTAGGGGACACTTGAGAAACTTTGATAGAAGTATTTCTCTTTGGCAACAGCCTGCTGTTTCCATGGTTGGACAATACTAACCAGATGCGAAGTAGGCCATCAAAGGAGAAGCCGGTCCCGGGAGAGAAGGTCCGTCACACACTCACGTCCAGCCCTGGGCCACTCAGATAGCACCACGAGGTCTCCTTTCTCCTCATCATCGATAGGGAACAGTCTGAGCCCCAGGTACCTTCTGGTCTTGTGAGAATGAGTGTTAGAGAACTTGGCAAAATTTTTAGTTCTTCTGGTGAATAACTGTCAAGTCCTTTGGAAGATACATTTCAGAAACAAATGAAAAGACAAAGCAGAACTTAAATGCAATGATGTTATTTTTGCTTAGGTCCAGATAAACTATTGTTTGCCATTCTTAGAGATCTACTAATGTAAATAGTCTTCTCATCTGGTATTGGCAGGGTATTTTTAGCCTGATTTTTTGAAAAGGTAATAAACTCACGTGGTTCGGTACTCCAAATATGTTGAAGTGTATAGTCGCTATTTTATGCCCGGACCTGTCCCAGCCGTCCAGGGTCCCTCCCCATAGGTCGGGTGACCCATGGGTCCTGGTTTTCCTGGGACTTTCTGGTTTAGCACTACAATTCCCATGTCCTGGGAAAAACCTTAGTCCCTGACTGACTGGTGGTTACCCCTATGTTATAAGGAACCAGCATTATGTTTGCTGTGCTTCCTTTTGGAGATAAGCTGATAAAAACAATCAGAGTGTCTTCAGAGTCATCACAGGTGATAAAATAAAGATCTCAAAAACACTAGTGCGTCATATTGGGGGACAGGTGGGCCCATGATAACACTGAGGCCCAGTAATTTTAAGCCCTTCCAGGTTCAGAATTGCTCTCCTTCTGTAAAAGGAAACTGGCTGTCAGGTTTGGGGAAAAGTGACATAAATGTTAACAGTCTGTGGTCCCATTTCCCACAGCCATGGGTGATCAGACTTCATTATGCTTTTGTTTATTATTTATTTCTGTAGAATTTTAAAAAAAAGCATTTGTGTACTGGGGTCTTGGATTTTGTAAATACGCTTATTTGCCAAGTAATCTTTTAGCGTTCCCTGTGTGAATGTAACTGATTTGGGAAAGCCCAGTTTCAGAGAAAGCATAACACTGCCCTTTATCAAGTGTGAACTGAGAAAGACATTGGGAGGCCTTTTCCAGGCTAAAAATAGACTTAGAACTCCGTGTATTTTAGCTTGGGGACTTTCAAAAATTGCCTGGCAAACCAGCACATTATTATTTTATGAATCAGTCATCAATGTTCCTTTTAAATGTTCTAGCTTCAGGCTGTTTTACTTCTGTGCAAAGAAAGATGAATTATTTATAAAAATAGGCATGAATATCACATGATAATACCCTCATTTCTGGTGGGGAGTAAAATGAGCTGCAGCTGGTACTCTGTCAGCTCCCCAGGAGAGCTGAGTGGGGAGCAAGGTGAGGATGGGCTGCATCCTTTGGAAGGCACTGATGCTGAGATGCGGGATGTTCTCCTCAGAGGATGCCCACATCTCCCCTCTCTCACTCATGAAGATATAAGAATATCTTCTTATTCTCTTACTCTTTCTTATTGTTCTTCCCTCTTTCACCCACCCTCCCTCCCTACCTCCCTTCCTTTCTTTTTTTCTAACTTTTAAACTCCCTCTCTCCTTCCCTCCAGCAGACTTCAGAAAGCAGAGTAGGAGACCCTTCCTAAACTGAAGTGTGGGCTGGTTTTATGGAACTATTTGTATACAAATTATTTAACACCTCCAAGTCTCAGTTTCTTCACAGTGATAATTGCATTTTCTCCAGAGGCCTCCGAGGAGGATTAAATGACACAAATATGTAAGGTAGCTGATACTGAGTGAACACTCAATAACCATTAGTTGTTGTGAAAGCCTACCAGTTGGGGAACACGTGTGTGAGGTGTGCCCACGGGCTGAGGAGGGACAAGAGCCCGAGGCTATAAACCTGAGCATGGAGAAGTTGGGTAAGGTGACCCACACTTCCTGGGACTAGCCTCGTCTTCGGAAGGAAAGTCCTGCCTGCTGGGAACCTCTCAGACTCAGGCACATCAGAAGGCTGGTCCCTTTCTTGAGTTAGGTTGGGTTGACTTTGCCTTCATTAAATCTTCCTCTCTTCTCAGCTGGAAACTGAATTTCAATTCAGTGATGCGGTTTAGACATTTACTCTTCCGACCTTTGATGGCAGTGGCATCTACAGCCCAGTGACAGAGGAGGCATCGGTGGTGGCGGAGCCTGCAGAATGTCTCCTGGACGGTGCTGCTGGTTAATAGCTCCCTAACACAATCCTGCCCCCAGGCAGGATTTTGGCTTTGGTTCTAGAAGTCTAGCAAGATTCAGCTGTCTTTTGCATGCCTGATGGAATGGGATTTGTAGCCAATACATCCATTTCTTCTTTCCCTCCTCTCTATAACAGAATTTTCCCTCTCCTTTCATTTTCTTCAGGGGGCTGCCCAAACCCTAGTTCCGAGGCAGGTCTGGTCACATCAGTGCATGACATCCCCCCTGGTGGGCTGTCACTCAAGGTGGACCAGTTAGAGTGACAGGTGGGTTTCCATTCCATGTTGGAAGGTTTTTCTCTCTCTCACCTGCCGTATGTGAACAGGTAGGCATGCCACCCTGATTGCCACTACAGCAGTGTTGTGACCAGGAGGCCACCCTCCTAAGGCTGAAGCTAATGCTGTGGGCAGCAGAGCAGCAGCGTGGAAGATCCAGGGTCCTTGACGTCAGGTGGCTGCTGAATCAACCAACCCTGGGGCCCCGTCTGGGATTTCCTGTATCTGAGAGAACAGATTTGCTTTTTGTTTACCTCAGTGCAGTTGGACTTTCTGTTTCCCGTAGCAGAAAGTATCCTGATTGATTTGCTTCTTTCTTTGCAAGCCTGATTCTGTACACTCAGCATTTTTCAAACAACTTTTTTTTTTTAAGGAACATCTTGGTCCCTTTTGATTTCCAGTCTTAAGAAAGGAAAGGGACCTCCAAGTTGTTTGTTTAGTGTGTTATACTGAATTGATATTTACTGCACCAGAAATTTAAAATGGAGATAATTTAAAAGATTTAATTCATTTAAAAACAAAATAATAAATGTATCAACATGTCAACATCAATGACATATTTAAAAACTATATTTCCCCCCAAAATTAGAAGAGTAGCATTGTTTAACATTTTTTACAAATCTACTTAATGTCATGCTTCTGAGAAGATAGCTGGGTCCGCACATCTACTTTTTCATTCAACCCGTGGTGACTCGTTGTTTTGGTTGAAGAATATGAAGACAGCCTAGCCTCACCCAGACATGCATGGGAAAGAGGAGATTTTAGGAGCCTTTCAGATAGCATGGGCATTCTCCTTTGTTGCCTCACCAAAACTTTCAAGTAGTAGTTTCTTAAAGATTAGTTGCAATGTGAAATCTGGAACCGCAGCAATGAATTTTTGTACTATGTCCCGTCTAAATCCATGGGTTCATCTTGTACTTTGAATGGATCTTTCACCCTTACGTGATCATGCAGTGGCCATTTGGAAAAATTGGTGTGCTAATTCATGCTCTTCCAAATTTTGACGTATTTCGTTATACAACATCCAGACCCCACCCATTTTAGTATCGCCACCATGCTCATCAGAAACGTCTTGAAGCAGACTTTGAGAAGTCTGAGAAGTATTGAGAAGCAGTTCAGCCCATGGCAGAAAGCACCTGAATTGACACGTTGTTTAAAAATTCAAATTTTTGCTGGAAGGTTTGAATTTTTATCATTGGCTACAACACTGTTACTTGTTATCCTTGAAGTGACAGGCTCATCTTGTTCATTTTTGAGAAAATGCCTGTCAACGACCAGGTCTGAAGTTTGTCAGGCACTCTTCTGATTAAAAATGGTGTTCCATGAAAAAAGTGGCAAGTTCAGTTTGCACATGTGCTTTTTCTTGAGACAATCACCATGCTTCACTGTGCAGCAGAAGCGATCTATTCATACTTAGCATTTCTTCACATAAAATATTAAAATGGTCTGTTCTCAAGGGTCAAGATTTAAATAATTTCATGGATAGTTCAGTGACATTCTAAAGTGAAACTGGCTTTTCCCCCTGTACTGCGTGGTCGTGAAGAATGCAATGACTGGAGTGTAGCTTGTCCTGATTTACAGTGGGCTGCCCTCAGGTTCCGTCACCCTTGCTTTTGTAGCATCAGTGCAAGTGTTGACTCAGTCAAAATGTCAAATAGCGTCTTAGTGTTACTATGGGATTAGTTTTGACTTTGTAGGCTTCCTGAAAGGGTCTTGGAGACCCCAGGAGTCCACAGACCACACTTTTAGAACTTCTGATCTGACAGTTGATTCTCACAGCAACCCAACATGCTTCCAATGAAACTCTCTTTTTCTGAAATCAGCCAGAGTTGGTTTCTGTTGCCTGTCATTCATGTTCCATGCTAAAAAAAAGTCATATGGATGGTTGGTTGAATCAAAACATTTAAGAACTCTAATTTAGGGTGTTTTTTAAGTAAATCCTTCATTGTTGATGCTTTGCACAGCAAATAATAAGGAGGAATGAAAGATTCTAAAATTTTACTTTAGTAAAACTAACCTCTATGCTTTCTACATTCGTGGTGTTAAGTCAATATTACATAGTCACACAAATCTATGCTGATCCATGAATTGTAAAAGAAGGGTCAGGGCACTAATTTTCTCCCTGCTATGACTGCTTCCAGTGACCTTTTTGATCTAAGTATGACTGTCCTCACTTTAGACATTCAAACAAACAAACAAACAAACTTGAATTTGGTGGTTAATTCCTTGGCATCTTGACTAAGAGGCTCCCAAACCCCAGTACCCCTTTGCTTTAGAGGTACCTAAGAATTTCTGATAAGGGTGAAAGTATGAAACTGTGATGTAAGAGATTTATGCCTTGGAGCCAGTGCTGCAGAATCATAGACATCAGGGGTGGATCATTAGGAATTTCTTTTATAAATTATATCATGATGACATGGTAATACTGGCTTTGTATTAAAGCAACATTTTTGACCTTCCATGAAGTGGTATTTTTGAATTGGAAGAGACTTGACTCATGTGATGTCCAAATTTCTCACCACTGGAGCATGCTGGAATAGTCAACATGCTTTTCAAATAGCACTTTCTGGGCGGTGACTTCTGATAACCTGGCTAGTGTTCATTTCATGAAATCCAAATGTAGCACATGCAGTGGCAGCCATCTCCTTAGATGTCCTGAAGAATCCCCTCTCCCCGACAGTCACGCCCTTGTGTAATCCTGAGTGTGGACAAGATCTGGGACTTGTCTCTAACCAACAGAATATATATAGCAAAGGGGTTGGGATGTCACTTCTATGATTGGGTTTCACAAGATAATGGCTTCTGGCTTGCTAGCAGACTCTCTTTTGCCTTCTAGATTTGCACCTTTTGGTGAGGTGAGTGGCCATGTCAGAAAAACCCAAATGGTAAGGAACTGAGGGCGGCCTGTGGCCAACAGCCAGTGGGGAACTGAGTCCCTTAGTCCAACAGCCTGTGGACAGCTGAATCTGGCCAACAACCATTGATTGAGCTTAGAAGCAGATCCTTCCCCACTCCAGTCTTCAGGTGAGACCCCAGCAGCAGCTGGCACCTTAATTGCACCCTTATAAGAGACCCTGAAGCACACCAGCTGTGAGATCATGTATGTGTGCTGTTTTAAGCTGTGAAGTTTGGGGATTACTTGTTAGGCAGTACTAGCTTACCAATACACTCTACTTTCCTTGTCTCTCTCTATCAGGTCCAGGAGTGAGTTGTTTAAGGTCACTGAGTTCTTGCCAAGAGTGTTGACCTGTTTACCCACCACTGGAGAGTTCCTGTCAGAGCCCATCCCTAACCTGAAGCCCTCAGTGTTCATGATTTTCGGTGCTCCAGGAAAGCAGTCTGTGCTCTCCATCAAATCCCACCCTCGGGCCTCACACTAGAACCTGCACTTTAAGCATCATCATTTAGCTTGCAAATCACAGGCAACCAAGCAGTTATTCCCTGGGGTCGGAAATTTCAGCCCCGGAGGGAGACTGACTATGAATCCCCCCAACTGCTGTCCACAGCGAAGTTATGAATGCAGAAATGCACATTCCAATCCAGTTCATACGTGGAGGTGCAAAATGTCTGAATAATTGAAGCCATGACTTAAGAAACTTTTTGACAGAGAGAAGGAAATAAGGGAGATACTGACATATATGCAATGCATAGGGCATCGCGCAATCCACTTCACTCTAGACGGTTCAGTTCCCCCATCAATAAAATAGGGGCTGGCCTCCAGGTCCCAGAGTGTTGGAGTCTTAACTTTGGCACAGTCTGGGTTGCTGTGAGCTGGCTCTCTGGGTTCTAAATCAACTGTTAAATGAGAATAACAAATAGTTTTTTCCTAAAGGGGTTGTAGGACTGAATGAAATAAAACGGAAACTGCAGCACAGAGCCTGCACACCACTGAGCCTGGCTGTTTTTACTTCTTAAAGGGGTCCTAGATCCTTAGGGTGATTGGGGCCGCGGGTGAGCGGAGCGCAGCCCGCAACCCGGCCTGGTGGCCTGCCCCGCCCACGTGGGGCCTCGGTCCGTCGAATGACTCGGTGCAACGTGTTTGTGGCTGCGGCGCGGGCTCTTCCGGGCGCTGCAGTTTCCTGCCAAGCACCGCGCAGCCGCCTCGGCTGCAGGAGCCCCGGGCGCAGGCCTCTGCGAGGGTGCTGGACCCGGGCTCAGCCGCGCACCCTGCCGGGCCCCACGCCACCCGCCCTCACGATGCGCGCGGCGCCGCCGCTGCTGCTGCTGCTGCCACCGCTTCTGCTGCTGCTGCTAGTGCTCCTGGCTGTGCCTGCCGCCCGCGCCAGCCGTGTCCGGTCCGCAGCGGCGCCGCAGCCAGCGCACCCGCCGCCTGGCTCGGGGCCTGTGAACACCACCCGGACCGGGTCTGGGGAGGTGGCGGCGGCAGGCGGCAGTGGCTCCAATAGCAGCGGCGACGCTCTGGTGACCCGCATCTCCAGCCTGCTCCGAGACCTGCCCACCCTGAAGGCGGCCGTGATCGTGGCGTGCGCCTTCACTGCCTTCCTCATTGCCTGCCTGCTGCTTCGCGTCTTCAGGTGGGTCCATTCGCCTCATTTCTTCCCCAGCAGGTCCCCTGCACCGCCTGCTGCTGTCACTGCGCGCCCGCGCCACCGCCGCGCACGGATGCTCCGAATGCACCGCTCTGTTCCACCCGAGCATGAGCATCTTGGTGTGCTCCATCTACCCCTGCTCCCTTTGCTCCGCGGTGGTACGCTCGCCGGGTGTTCCTGGTAACATTCTAGGAATTTTCTTCTCTTTTAACTGGATAGATATAAGATAAATATTGGTCTCCCTTGAACTCTGTTAATGCTTAATACTAACAATAGCACTCTGAATTTTGATAACCTTACGTAGAATGTATTTTTATACCCATCTCACAGATTAGGAAAATATTTCCCACGAGGCATGATGGCTTATCCAGGTAAACTTAGTGGTGGAGGTAGAATTTGAACGCAGGTCTGTCTGACTTCAACCTTTCCCTTCTTCTATCCGTGGTTCCCTTAACCCCCAACCTGCCTTTTTTTTTTTCTTTCTCATGCTACCAAAAGAAGCAGTACCCAGCATGTGGTGGTGTCCACTGGACGCATGTTGGAGGTCTGCTTTGCAGCTAGGATTGGAGCTGGGCTTCAGGATGCTTGGTGACTCAGTGGCCTCAGTACTTTCTGTTAGTGGGGGACAGAGACGACTCGACTATGCTTCCGCCTGTCTCAGCTGGCCCAGTGAAAACTCCATGGGCATGAGGGACCTTGGAGAAGCTTTTGTAGGTAGCTCAAGTTCAAAGAAAAAGTTTCTGGGAAATTGGGAAGGGTGCCCAGGTGCTACCTCTCTGTGTAGGAAATGAACCAAGTGTATCCTGTTACTCAGGTGGGCTGCCGGGTAGTGTGTGTGTGTGTGTGTGTGTGTGTGTGTGAGAGAGAGAGAGAGAGAGAGAGAGAGAGAGAGAGAGAGAGAGCGAGCGCGCGATCATTCACTGCCCATTCCCTCCCCTTCCAAGTGTACACAGTGTGCTCCGGTGTTTGATCAGCTGTTGGAGGTTTGGGGCCAGGGGCTTGTGTGCTCCCTGTGGGAGCATTTTCAGCGACAGAAGTAGAAACCAGACCTGGAAGGGCAGGCTGGGGAGTTAGCCATAGGTTTGCTTTTGTTGCGGTGTGACTTTGAACCAAGGCGTTTCCCTGTGGGTCTGTAGGATTAAATGCCAGTGGACCTAAGAGAATGGAGAAGGGGGAATCGTGGCCCCCCCAGCCACCCAACCATCCTGTGCCCTAGCTTAGGCCACGTTTTCCTCACTTTGCTGGTCCCCTTCATGTGGGAATTGAATTGTCCCCTCTTCACCATGGCCTTGCCACTGCCCATGCCTCTCTGTTCAAAAACCTCAGTGGCTCCCTGTAGCCATTACCTGGGCATGGCAGTTAGAGCCCTTACAAGCTGACACCAGAACACCTTGTGGCCATCAGCCCTTCAGAGCCTTCTCTCTGTCACTTGCCCCTTTTCTTACATTCCATGGTGCTGGCTTGTGCTTTCCTGCCCCTGGGCCGGGCTGTTCCTGCTGTAGCACCCGCCAAGACTGCACACGGCCACCAAGACCCAGCTGCCATGCTTCTTCCTCTGGGTGGTTTTCATGGACATCTGAGTGAGGCTGGGCCTTCATTTTGTGGCCTCTTGTAGCCCTAGCCCTGTTCATCCTCCACAGCCCTTCTCATGCTGGGTTTGGTGCCCTGCTCCCATACTTAGAGACAGCCCTGGAGGGCGGGGCTGACCAGTTCATCCCAGGTCTCCATACCCCTCCCTGGCTTGGTATTCAGCGGACACTCCATTATCCTTTACTGATTCCTTGATTGTTCAGTTGGAGTGAACGTTGATGCCTAGAGCAACTCTGAGCCTGCAGGTTTTAAACAGTTAGCTCAAAATAGGCCGCGGAGCCCATAAGGCAGTGTACTTTTAAGGAAGGTATTTGAAGTATTTTGCCAGTCTGCTCTTCATTATCCAGGAGTGGGGGAGAAAAGCAAGCAGCATGCGGCCAGATGTGAGGGCCCTGAGCTGCGTGTTTGAGTGGGAGAGCGGCACCGAGGCCCGGCAGGGGTGGGTCCTCATTGGCTTGGATGCAGAGTGTTGGGGGAAGGTTCTGACTCCATGGGAGGCCAGTTGTGGACATGATCTGCCTCCTTTTCCCGGGGAGGAGTGCTTGTTGGGGCGAGTTTCCAGGTGGACAGCTGTCACCCTGGTTGCCAATGTAGACCGGAACTTAGGGCATTCACAGCAGGGAAGGGCCCAGATGGTACACAGTCCACATGTGCTCCTTGGCAGAGGAGAAAGTTGTATCTCAGGGCATGGTGTGAGTCATCTGCTTCATTCTAGAGCACTCTACAAGCCTATGGCCCAGGCAGTGCCAGGGCCCCATCGCACTGCTCAGTGGTCCGTACTGTGACCTTTCCCTCTTTCCACGGTCCTCTGCAGGTTCAGTCCCTCAGGCTCCCAAAGGCGGGCTGCACTGGCCGAGCAGGTTCTTACCTGCTCCCTCCCTCTCCCAGCTTCTTAGCAGGCAGTTCCCATTCCTGGCCATTCTGCCCCCCAGTCACCCTGAGGCTATCCCACCTGTGCCCACAACCCTTTACTCCCAGGAAGCTTCTCCACCTGCCAGCCCTTCTGCCCACCCTGAATCCCTCCTTTGTCTCTGAATAGACACAGCAATAGTCTTCAGGGGTGCTTCTGCAGCCAGCGTTGTCCCTGCTCCCTGCACCTCCTCTTCTTAGCATGTGGCCAAGGTGGCTCTTCCCAACCAAGGCCTTGCCTCCCTCTTGAGCCCCTGTCTTGGCTCTGTGTGCTACTCCAGCCCGCCTGGAGTTCCAGGGCTTCTCCAGGGGTGTCCTGTGGCCATGGGCCTGCATGTCGTGCCCCACTCCGCCCCTCTGCCTGAAGTTCCCTGTCTCACCAAGACCGCACTACCGGCTCTTGGCTGTTGGCCCTCCTGCGTTGTCTTTTGTGAGAAGCCCGCCTTGCCAGGGCCGCCCAGTGCTCCCAGAGTACGCTGGGGTTTTGACTTTCCTACGTGGAGTCAATAGAGTTACTGGGTGTGTCCCTTTGCCATGTGGGTATGATTTGGTATCTCATTGCTTTGTTCTGCATTTCCCTACTTTCTGTTGAGGTTGAGTAGCTATGTCTTCCTATACTTGTTAATCCATAAGGTTTCCCCGTCCGTAGTATCATTTATACTTTTTTGACTTATTTTAATCATTAAGGAAAACAATTTTAAGATGAGACAGAATTGGAAGGTGGGAAAGGCAGTTTGGAGGCAGACTGCCCTCTGCTGAGAGTGTGTGTGTGTGTGTGTGTTGCACACACAATTCTGCCCAGCTCACAGTGAAGCCACCCCTCATGTCTGTTCCTCAACATGTGTCTGAGAGCTGGAGGGAATCAACACAGAGGCTGTGTCTAGTAAGTAGAACACTTGGATTCCTCCGATTTTTTGTGTTGGAGTGTCTGCGGGGGTGGCACGGATGCAGGAATAACACACACAGGCCAGTTCTCAGCACCTTCTGCCCCGTGCGCTGTCTTAGGTCCAACTGTACCCTTTAAGATCTGGGGGGATCGAGCTCTCCTCCCCAGTGTCTTACAACAAGGTGGAGACGAGTCAGAAGCTGCCACCTGAGACCACAACTTTGCTTTCCTCTTGGGGAACCTTTGCCTGTCTTGGCGAGTCTCCCAGCTCTCCTCCCAGGCCACCTTTCTCCCAGATCTCTGTTCGGCTGTAGGCCCAGCCACCTCTTATTTCAAAAGCTCTGTAAAATCCCCTGGTCTGGAAGAAGGGTTTGTTTTGGTGCTTCCGGGGGGGCGGAGAGGAAGAAGAATTCTAGGTGACCTGCCATCACCCGGCTGTCGCACGTGCGTCGATGGCCAAGGTGCACACCACCATGCCCTGCAGATGTTGGAGGCAGGGAAGCTGAGTCATTTGTTCAGCCAGGTCTTTGAAAAGGAACAAGAACTTTCCTGCTTAGCCTGGAGTCCCCAAATTTCCCATCGACTGTGTACTGACATTTGTAATAGAATGGAAGTGAAGAAAAAATAAAAGCCTAATGCTGTTAGGATTTGGAGAATGTTGCCATTCTGAAATGTTTTTCGTTATTGCTCATTTGTGTGTCAGTAGTGTTTTAATAAATTTGGGGCTTTGGGCAGAGCCACGGTTAGAAGCCCCAGTCCCTTTCTGTGACGTTGAGAGAGGCTGTGGGGTTTGTTTCACATCAGGAGGTCATTTTTGGTGGTTTGACTAAGATTTTGAATTAAGGGGAAAGCTATAGAAGTGAAGCATATTCATCTTAATTTAATTTAAAATTTTAGTTGATTTTTTCTTTAGTTATACTGAGATGTAACTGAGATACAGCACTGTATAAATTTAAGATGTACAGCATAATGACTTGGCATATATGTTGTGGAATAAGTTTAGTCGACACTCTTCAGCTCAGATTTTAAAAAAAGAAAAAAACGTGGGTTTTTTGGTGATGGAAACTTTTGGGGTTTACTTTCTTAGCAACTTTTAAATACACGGTGTAGCTGTGGCAGCTTGAGTCATCACGTTGGGCGTCACTCCCCTGTAAGTAGCTGGCTCCTAACCGGACGTTTGCACCCCTTGATCACTTCCGTCCAGCTGCCCTCATACTTGATTTTGTGTGCCGCAGTGAAGGGAGAGCGTTAAACAAATCTAACGCAGCAAAAACCCACCCAGATAGTTTTAAAGGGGGTAGAGAGGGTGCCCTTGATTCAGTTCTCTACCCAGTTGGAAGAAAGCACTCCTGGCTCATGGGAAGAACAAGCCTCTCAGCTGTTCACCTGGGGAGGTTTTTCGCCTTGGGATCGGTTGGCAGTGTGTGGAGACATTTTTTATTGTTGTGACCTGATGAGGGGCATGCTGCTGGCATCTAGTATGGAGAGACCAGGGATGCTGCTGAACACCGACTGTGCGCGGGACGGCCCCCTCAACAAAGCGTGATCCAGCCCAAGATGTCAGCACTGCCAAGGAGGAGAAACCCTGAGTGTCCTGGCCGTGAGGCCTGCCAGTAGTCTACTGTGGGCAGTTACTGCACCTTTCTGGACGTCCGTTTCCCATCACTAACTAGAGTCCACGCTTCCAAGCGCTACTGGGATGTTTACAGTGAGATGGAGTCACCAAGTCCCCAGCTCTCTCCTCTTTCGGCAGCCAAATGTCTGACTGTACTTAAAAATACCATTCTGAAAACAGGTGTAATTTATACCCAACCTTTTGGTCTTGCCCGCACATGAAGATACACCCATGTGGCCCAAAGAATCAGGCAGGTGTATCTACTTCTGAGTCGTGTAAAATGGAATGGGTGACCCGTTAGCCTGTGAGAGCCTCCCTGGACACATAGTACCCCTTGCAGGACCTGCCTCCCTTGACTACCCAATTCCCAGGATGCAGGAGGTGCCCTTATCAACAAGCCTGTGATGACCTGGGACCTTCCACTGATTTCTTCTATCAACTGGGAAAGGAAGGAAAACCGCTCTTCAGTTTAACCTTGAGCCCTCTGGCTTATCTGGCTTTACTGGTGTACTCTCGTGCCCATGTACCCATGTACCCATGTGAGTGCTTAGCCTCCTGTGGGAAGGTGTCCCAGGAGGGAGACCCTCCAAGATTCAAGCAGAGAAGGTTTCAAAGAGAATTTCTGGGGCCATGCATTGAGAACCATGGTGTCATGGTTTCATTTAAAAAACCTGTACGTAGTCTAAGGGCGATCTGTCAGGAATCCAGGCTTGATATTTCTTTTTCTGAGGGTGCAGGAAGGAGGAAACCCACACTTGGTGGCAAGTGTGAAGCAGAGGAGGGCATGGCAAAGAGCATGGGCAGGGCACCCAGGCCTGGCAGGGCCATGGGGTCTCGTAACTTCTCAGGTGTCGGGTGTCCTGGCATTCAGAACTCCCCTGGCCTCTTGCCCTTCATCTGTTTTACAGGTGAGGAAACTGAGGTCCAGAAATGAAGGCCACCCAGTGAGTTTGCAGGAACAGTTGGACTTAAGCCCAGTGGTTCTAACGCTCAGCTTGGCCTTTTCTGGGCCTTCAAGATGTGGTGGGCTGGGTTTTGAACTGGGCAAGCTGGGTGTCCCCCACCCCCAGCCAAAGACCTGGGAGAACACCTGGCAGAATGGCTAGTTCTTCCCGGTGTGTCTAATGAGACTTCCTGTGAAGGTAGGGGCTGCCACAGGGAACGCTCAGAGGCAAGGGAGCTTCCAGTTCAGTCTGGGAGAAAGGATGGTGCCCTTGGATGCTGCTGCTGGGCAGAGGAGACACAATCTGGTTCAAAAGGGGGGGGTGAGGTATCAAAAGCAACACTAGGTAAGCTCTCAAAGGAAGGGTCCGGGGGCTTTGGAAGGGTACGGAATGGCCTAGGAAGGCAAATGGGGAGGAGGGTCAGGACTTGACAGGGTGTGAGGAAGAAGCGGTTCTTCCAGGGCCCAGTGGACCAAGCAGGGTTTGCTGTGGGTAGGGTTTGAGCAAATGATCACTTGGAATCATTAGGATAACAGCAACTATTATTTATTAAGCTGTTACTGTGTACCAGTCAGTCTGTGTGCTAAGTATTTTGTTTAGGTGTTTCCTCATCCTTATGTGCCGTGCTGTTGGAGTACCCATTTTACAGATGAGTAAATCAAGGCGCAGGGGTGAATTGTCTCGCTCAAGGCCATGCAGCTGGTGAAGGGCAGGAGTTTGACTTCCAGTCCAGACTTCTCCACTCTTATTACCCTGTTGTGGATTTTGGAAGACATGAATTCCAGCTGGAGGATTTGGGGGTTTGTGGTGGGTCAGAGGAGCAAGTAGGAGATTTGAATAGAGGAGCGAAATAACGAAAGGGTGGTGTTAAACACAGGATGGCTGGCGAGACCTGGGGAAGGCACTAGAAGCACCAGGAGGGAGGGCTGCAGGCCTGAGTGGAGGAAGAGAAACATGTCAGGATGCCTGGCAGGGCCTGGAGTGGGGTCCGTGGTGAAGGGGGTCAGGATGGGTCCATCAGGGCAGAAGGTTCGGTGAGAGATGATGACGTACAGGTGAAATTTGCTCAGGGAAGTGCCAGTCATGCAGCTGGACGTCTGGGCTTGAGGTGAACACTTCGGGAGCTCCACTGAGAAGTAATTGCCCCGAAGTGGGGGTAGTGGTAGCAAGAACTGACGTGTGGCAGGGGCAGGTAGATGCTGAAAGGATCGTTTATGACGCGTGCCCCAAAGCACAGTAACCCAGAGATTCCAGGCCGTGTGGGGTCCCCTGGGTTCCTCCAAGAGTCCTTCCTGGTCATCTTGCTGCTCCTTTGAACCAGCAGAGCTGCCCCTGGAGGCTGCCTTCCTCACTCTGAGCCTCACTTTCCTCAGCTGGCACCTCACATGAAGACGAAGTGGACCCAGCCCTTTGCAAACACACTTGAGAGCTGGAGGAACAGGTCTTGGGGCATTGCTGTTGCCATGTTTCAGGTGGTTCCTCAAACAGGTCAAACCCGGGGTGTGATTATTTTGTCTTGGAAGCATGAGAATTGGGTTTGTCCCTCAGGCACTGAGAGAGGGAAGAAAAACAAGGGTAAGGAGCAGATAGAGGCAAAATGCTGTAGTGATATGGAGAAAAGCCCTAAAAAATTGTCATTGAGCTTTTAGGGGTTGCCTGGCCCATGTTGTGTGATGCTGTATGAAGCAGAAACCCCACTGGACACACTGTGTGTTGTGTGCCGGACACAGTTGTTGGGGTCAGTTAATATGGTGCCACTTTGTCAGTTCTGAGGGGGCAGTGCCCAAGGGGGCAGGGAAGCACCTAGGTTGTGTAAAGAGCAGTCGGCACCCTAAAATCGTGATTGAACTTCTGGAGAACAGATATAAGGGAGCCCTTGGCTGAACTTGTGTATCATTCCATCCCTCTGGGCTCATGGTTTTTAGCTGAATTATTCAATGTCATTCATGCTTGGCACTTGTGATAAGTACACCACGGCCAGGAAACTGAGTCAGAGGTTGTGAACTGGTGGCCCGCAGATAAGTTTTTCATTGTTGTTTTGTTTTGATCTACACAGTGGTTTTTGACTGAGGCAGTTAAGGGCACTTAAAAATGGGGAGTCTTCAAATCAAAGTTAGATCTCCCGCTTTTCATGATAAGTAGAAATATCTGGAAACGCAGGGCCTCTGTTCCTCATGGCAGTGCCGTGTGGAAGCAGGGTGGCTGCTGTCCCATCGCTGGGTTTGGGAGCACCACGCTTTGTGTCTCCTTCACTCAAAGGCAGAGAGCCGGTTGCCAAGTGGCCAAACGTTGTCATGTTTGTTCTAATGTTTATGTCACACCAGGCCTGCTTCGCCGGTTTTCCATGCTTATGGGGCAGAGGGGCCTTTGAGCTTTGCTGTGGTGCTCTGAGCCGTCTCACCGGCCTGGGTGCCAGTGCTGGAACAGAGGGGCCCACGGTGGGGAGGGGCAGCGCAGGACAAGGGTGAGGTGCGGTGGCGCTGCCGGGTGCATCCGGGAGGCTCTCCAACCCCTGTGTCCGGGAAGGCCTGGCCGGAGCCCTGTCAGAGGCAGGGGTGGTGACTCGCTCGGAGACAGAGGCACCGAGACAAAGGAAATGTAGACCTGACATCCGAGCCCCAGTCTCTGGGTGTGCCGACTGTGGATCTGACCACCACGCCCCAGAGTGAACTTCCAAACACGAACTGACCCTATGGGCTTGTTTTGTTTGCTTCTCTTTGTGGGGAGGGCGAGGAAGGAAGGCCCCTCTCCTAGTCCTTTAGCTGAGCTCCCTCCGCCTCCGTGTTTGCGTAAGCGGTGCCTGCCCGCGCTCACTGGAACCTGCTGCCGACCAGCTGTTGTTGAACGGGCCTTTGAATAAACAACCCCCTGGCTTTAGGATTGCGTTTCAGGGTGAAAGAATTTTGAACTTCTCCTCTGTCTCGTTGGAAATGTGTATCTTGGCTCCAGTGGAAGGAGCCTTTGTCTTCCAGAATGTCCCTGGTCTTGCCTGATCCCGTGAAGCGCAGCGTGGACATTTGTTGAAATCCACCACTGCCATCACTTTGCTGCGGCCACCTTGTTTAATGAGACCAAGGCCCAGGGAAGAAAACTTGCCTCAAAGGGGCCGTGCTGTAGAGGATGGGCCAGCAGTACCTTTTCCCTTCTCTGTTTCCTCAGTCTCCTCCTCCTCCCTCAGGAAGCAGTATGCCCGGTTGCTTCCTGAAGCTGCTCTCCTGCTCAGCCCCCCATCCCCCAGCCTCCATGTAGGGTGGAGGAAGCAGGCCTGTGTGCAGAAACCCTGGGTTTTGAACCCAAGCCTGACTCTACAGCTGGGCTCCTGCTAGAACCAGGTGCTTCTTCTTTCAGCTGCATGCGTCTCTGAGTGAGGCGAGGGCTCTGTCCACGAGGCTGACCCACTGTCCCCTGGAGAGACTCCAGTGGCCACATAGCCTGTGGCTCTTGCTGAGGCCGGCGTGCTCATGAACAGCCCTGTGAGCAGGAGCCACCAGGATGTCTGTCTGCTTGGAAAACCTGTTCGCGGGGAGCCCTAAGCAAAATTTTTGTATTGTCACTGAAGCACTTTTATGTGTATGGTTCTTTGTTTCTGGACCAGGGAAGAGTCCGAGGGTTTTGGAAGGTTTAAGGAAATGAGAAAATTATGCATATATGTGGGAGGTTTACTATTAAAATATGGAGAACCCCCAAGATGGTATTTGTTGTTACAGCGGTGGTTCCAGCTCGTGCTGCGCCTGCCTTCGTTTCTTGGTGGCCCCGCAGCAGTTAGGTTTTTTCAGGTTGTGTGTGACAGAAAATTCAGCCCAGCCTGGCTTTGGTGAAAAAGAGAGTAGCTTTGTAGTTACCAAGGAGGACTGGCTTCACAGGAGATTTGAAGCTTGGTCCCTCTCTCTCTCTGGGTGTCCTCCAGGGGCTTTCCCAGGCCTTGGGTTCGTGTGTTGGGGCCCAGGCACAGGCAGCAGGAGGGCCAGTCCGCCCCTTCGCAAAGCCGTTGCCCCTCGGAGCAGCCCTGAATCATCCGGGTGGAGATGTGGGCTGTTTTCCTGAGAAGGGTGTGGTGTGTGGGTCTGTGTAGATGGGCGCTTCACCGTCGTCTTGAGGGCATGATTACGGGTGGTTTTCCTTGTGGCTTTGTCTGGGATTGTCTGTGACATTCGGAGTCATTTCTGGGCTTAAATGTTCCCCATCCAGTATTGGAGATGTATTTGGTCAAGGATTATAAGTCACCTAGGGCAGGATGCAAAGATTTATTTCACTCCTTGTGGGAAGGTGGAGATAAATCAAGAATCTGTTGATGGTGAGAATGTGGGGCCAGTGGTGTTTTTATAAAGTCAGCATTTACTCCCCTGCACAAGGCCTGCTTCCAAAATACCATTGTCCCATGACCACTGGGGAGGCAACTGGCTATGCTGCCCCTCTTATCTCCTGTCACCAGGCTTGGCATTGGCATCATGCTTCATCCCATGTTCAAAATCCAAGCAGTTTCACCCCCGTCTCTCTCTCTCTCTCTCTCTGTCCCCCTCCCTCGATCCCTCCCCAGTGATAGAAGCAGGGAGGACAAATTGTCCTGTGATGAGACTTTGGGTTCATCAAGATTTATAGCTGGTTTCTTTCTACTTCCCAAAGCCTCTACCCAGAGAACTCAAGTGATTTTGGAAGTGTTACTCACATATAATATGTTGTATTGTTGGTAAATCATACTAGGTAGGGAAGACGAGCAAACTGATGTTGCTAAGAAACTGGGAGGAAACTTTGAAAGTAAACTTGTGTTTTCATTGTTTTGTAAACTTAGAGAATTTGTGTATGCCGAGGACAAAGAGCTCTCGCGTGAGCCTTTGACATGGTCTCCGTCGGGAATGGCTTACAGTCTGCAGGAAGAATGGTTAGAGAATATGATTCTTCAGTGCCCTGTTTATGAGTTTTTGGGATCGGCTGGTTCCTCGTAGACAGTATCAAATATACTTAAAAAGGCGGGACACCGGAGAAGATAAGGCTTTTGGGAAAGAGTTCAGGAGACTGGAGAAATAAATGCAAAGCGCATCAGTAGTCATAATAATAGCAGTATTCCCAGCGGCATCGTGGACGCTCAGCCGCTCTCTGATAAATGTTGCATCCTTCACGCAGCCAGAACGACGCTGGAGACTGAAGGCCTTGTCTCAGCACTTTCCCTGTGGCCCACAGTGGTCCTCTATTATTTCAGAGGTAAAAGCTTAGTGTTATAACCCAGTAGCCTCATAAATCCTCATGATGGATGCAATACTGACTCATTTTTATAAGTCCCGGTCATAGAAGAGAGGCTGTAACACTTCTATTTGTTTATTATATTTACTAACAGTCATTTCTGCTGAGAGCCCCCTGTGTACAGCCTTGTTGCATGCATCATCTCATTTAATTCCCCCTCGCCTGGGGGGCAGATATTATTCTTACGCCATTTTATTTATGAGAACAGTGAGGCTTAGGGAGATTAACTCACTTGCCCGTGACCACACAGGGAGCACGTGGCCAGGCTCTGACCCAAATCCCACCTGGCTGGCCCGGGGACAGTACTCTTAACACCAGCGGGGCCACCTGTGCTTGGAGCAGTGGCCATCCGACAGCAGGGCCGGGCCGCGGGTGAAGGGCGGAGGGGCCGGGCCACGGGGTGCGTCATGGCCGTGCAAGTGCAGGGCTGGCTCCTGTCCTCGTTGAACATTTTGACCTTTTGTTCATCATGGATTTCCCTTGCGTTGATTTTGCCATTTAAAAATGTTGTTCCTGGGGACTATTATCTCTCCTGGTTGCTGGGGTTTCCAGCATTCAGGGCAGGTGTCATCATCTCTGTTGTGTGGGTGAGGACCACCAGGGTTATCAAGGCCAGGAGCTGGGGCATTTGCCAGGTCTCTTGGGACCCGGGTTGGGGACAGCAGTGTGGCTGCCTCGGTGGGGACTGTGGAGTTCTCAGGAATGTGCTTCTCTTCCAGGTCGGGAAAGAGGTTGAAGAAGACCCGCAAGTATGACATCATCACCACTCCAGCCGAGCGCGTGGAAATGGCCCCACTAAATGAAGAGGATGATGAGGATGAGGACTCCACAGTATTTGACATCAAATACAGGTACCCGAGGGGCAGCAGCTGCCTCCTGGGTTCCCGGGCTTGGGGTGGTGGAATGCTTCGCCTTTGAAAACCCCACAAGGCCGGGCGTGTGTTCTTGTTCTCTGGTCAGTGTTTGGCCTTGGGGTGTGCTGCTTATGGGGCGCCTGCTCTGATCCCTACAGCAGCACACAACACCCAGAAGGCAACAGGAAACACTTACAGAGAAGCGGTTATTGCCTGCTTTTCCCAAGTGCCAGCACTGAAGAGTCAGCTTGTCGGGAGGAAAGGGAGGACTGAATTTGAGACAAGACGCTCTTCCTGCACTCGCTCTGGGGGACTTGGTGTGAGCAGCCCCATCTGTCACACACTGCTCACAAAAATGGAAACCTCTCTCTCGGCCCCTCTTAAATTGATTCCCCGGAGCAGGGAGTGAGCAGGCCTTTACCGATAAACTCGAACGCCAGGTGTGTTTTCTGCAGGTAGCCTGTGGGAAGGTCGGGGTGATGTTGGGACTTCAAGAGGGGACTGTGGTTTGTGGGTCCTTTTGGGATGTACTGCAGATGTGTGGAATTCTCAGTGTGAGAGCTGGGGGTGAACACAGTTTAGAGATGAGGGCTCAGGCGTCCACAGAGGGGATGTTGCTTGCCCAAGGTCTCGGTTATTAGTGGCAAAGGTAAGACACAAATCCACGCCAGACCGATTCTGAGCTTTGTCCTGCAGGGTTCTCCAGAGAAATAGAACCAGCAATCCTATATCCATATATGAAGAGATTTATTTATAAAGCTCCAAGCCTGAAGGACTGAGGACCAGGAGAGCCAAAGGTGTAAGTTCCAGTCCCAGGGTAAGAGCAGACCAGTATCCCAATCCAAAAATAGCCAGGAAGAGCAAATCCTCCTTACTCAGACGTTTGTTCAGCTCAGGCCTCCAGCGGGTTGGATGAGGCCCACCCACAGTGGGGAGGGCAATCTGCTTTACCCAGGCTCCGGATATAATCGGTAATCTCATCCAGAAACATCCCCAGAGATGTGCCCAGAATACTGTTTGACCAGATATCCGGGCACCATGTGACCCAGTCAAGGTGACACATGAAACTGACCATCACACACAGCTTTTCCACACCCGGGAAGGTGAATCTCCCGCATCTCCCCGACTTCTCCAGCATGGCCTTGGCTATCCCCAGCCCTCGGCCCTCCTGTATAAATCAGTACTCAGATTCAGCAAAACGGCCTTTGGGGTTTTGGCTAGAGCTGTGCGGACTCTTTCGATCAGTTTAGGGAGAATCAGCCACTTTATGTTGACTTTTCCAATCCACGAACATGAAATGACTTACCATTTCTTAGATATTTTCAAAGCTGTCTTTCAGTACTTTCAAAAGTTTCTCTATAAATCTATTATAAGTTTTTATTAGATATGTTCCCAGGTATTTTATATTTTGAGACATTCATGCTTTAAAAATACCATTTTTATATTCATGTCTACAAAAATGTTTGTACTATCATATGTACATACATTACTGATATTAGAAATAATTTGTTAATGAATCACACCTAGAAGACAAACAAAACACAGCTTGGTTATAGATAGCAGAGTTGAGGAACAAATCATTGGCTATAATTCACACTTTTGGTGAAGAGCGGCACCTTTTGAAAAGAATCCAAACAATTAGTCAATTCATCCATGCTGCAAAATAATATACACACATGAAAGGTAGTGATTGTACTGATTTTATTGCTAAGCCATTTTGTCCACCTCATAGTCAATGCACAGAAATAAAACATAATGCAAAGAAAACGGTATCTTCATCATCAGTCACGATACGAAGTGTTTGCTGCACCCCGCAGGCCGCAGGCCTGGGGTTGTAAATAGGAGCACTTGATGGCTTAAGTGGATCGACGTGCTGTTTTGATTCTGAGCCACTGAATAGAATTTTGTCCGTATTTGGTGACCGGAGTAGCTCCTTGGGAGCTGCAGTACGCTGAGCCATTTTTGTTGCAGACTCAGATCTCACCAAATGAGAAAAGGCCTCCAGCGGAGAACTATGACAGTCACCCTGTCCAGAAACTCTATCTGTAGGCTCTTTCTTGAGTGTAAGGTGGAAAAGGGGGCCCCTTCTTGAGTACATGGATACCGGTATTGTCGCCTAAAGACTGCTAGATTGACACCGTGTCAGCTGTAACGAAGATAAGGGGTGTGCTGAAACCACAGTCGGTGAAGACACTTCCCTTACTCGTCTCAGTTCTTCAAATAGTGGGGCAGGTCTCTTCTCCAGGCGGACGGTCACTGCTGTGCTGGCATTGCTGGCGGTGACACTCACCACCAAAAGCAAACGAGTTTTTAAATATTTAATTTTTTCAGTTTATTGAGGTATAAATGACGTGCATTACTGTACAAATTTAAGGTGTACAGAATAATGATTTCACATACATGTATTGTGAAGTGATTACCACAATAAGTTAACATCTATCACCTTATATACTTACAATTTTTTTTTTTACTTTGTGATGAGAACTTTTTGGACCTATTCTTGTAACAGCTTGAAAACACCATACAACAGTGTTAACTACAACTATAGCCATCACGTTATACGTTATATATATCCTTAGTACTTCATTTATTTCACAACTGGAAGTTTGTGTCTTTTGACTGCCTTTACCCAGTCCCCCCATCCTCAACACACCCACCTCTGGTGGCCACAAATCTGATTTTTTTTAATGAGTTTGGTTGTTTTACATACCACCTGTAAGTGCGATCACGTACTATTTGTTTTTTTCAGTCTGACTTATTTCGCTCAGCATGATGTCCTCAAGGTTCATCTGCAGTGTTGTCATTGGCAGGATTTCCTTTTCCTTTTAATGCTGAATAATATTCCAGTGTATCTATATCCATTTTCTCTAGCCATTCATCTGTCGGTAGACACTAAGGTTGTTTCCATGTCTTGGCTATGGGAAATAATGCAGTGAAGATGGGGGTGCAGATACTTCTTCGACATAGCGATTTCATTTCCAAAGGCAAACTAGTAAATGAACCACTTGGCAGGTGTTAAGGTAACAGATACTACTCCTGTTTTTGAAAGAACAGTTGCAAGGGCAAAGGCAGGCAAGAAACCAGGTCTCCAAGCACGCTCTGGAGTGTTTCATTGCAACCGGCACTCCCTCTCTGACACGATAGCATGGGCCCTTGCACACGCGGTAACTTGTAATACAGGAATCCTCTCCGCCATCCCCATTCTAGGCAGAAACTCAGGACCCAGCCAATCCACGAGTGTTAGTCTTTGACTCCAGATCATCCGTCATAATGAGCCCCTGTGTCCCTCGGGATCAGCCTCCGCTCCTGGGTTTCTGCTTCCGGGGCTGCCAGCTTTGCTCTGCGTTCACTTTGGGGACAGCTGCAAAGACAGGTTCCTCTGTAAGCCCTTATCACAGGATCTGAGACCTCGTCTCTGGTATCTTAAAAAACAGTTTTCTCACTTTTTCCTCATGACGTTTAAAAATGCAGTTGATTTCTTAAAATACTGATTTTTAAAAATCCAGCAACTTCACTGAATTCTTATTGATTCTAGTAGTATCATTGGGGATTTGGGGGGTTTTCTGTATAGATATATCATCTGAAACTAGTACCAATGCCCCAAGTCCTTCAACATTTTCTGTCTCTCTCTCTTTGGTTTCTCTTGTACTCTCTTTTGGCCTTTAAGTCATAGTTAAATGGAAGCGATGTTGACAGGCATCCTGTCTTGTTCTTGATCTTACAGGGTGTACTTTTCGTATTCACCAGGAAGAGTAGTGTTGGCTGCAAGGT
Source organism: Trachops cirrhosus (assembly GCA_028533065.1). Classification (NCBI taxonomy): domain Eukaryota; kingdom Metazoa; phylum Chordata; class Mammalia; order Chiroptera; family Phyllostomidae; genus Trachops; species Trachops cirrhosus. The sequence continues at coordinate 55,084,427 of CM052550.1, forward strand.
TTTGTAAATCTTTTTCTTTTTTTTTAACCAGGAAGTCTCCTTCTATTTCTAATTTGCTAATGTCAAATTTTGTTAAATGCTTTTTCTGGCTCTATTGAAAACATCATACTTTCTCCTTTACTCTGTTAGGGCGGTGCAATTATATTCATTGATTTTTCTAACATTAAACCAACTTCGCATTCCTGAGATACAATGAGCTTGGTCATGGTCGTGGTAGCTTTTGATACATTGCTGCATTTAGTCTGCTGATTTTTTTTATATTTCACAATTTATATTTTTTATTAGATAAAGATACAGTCTGTTAAATAAAAGCAGTATTCAGTTTGCTAACGTTTTGTTCAAGACTTTCTTGTTCCTCTTAGTGACTGAGATTGGTTTGTGGTTTTCCTACCTTGGAATATCCTTGTCCAGGCTTTGGTAAATGTTTGACTAGCCTCCCAATACATATTGGGGCATGCGACTTATTTTCCTTTTCTCTGAAATACTTTGTATCAGATTAGAATTATTTGTTTCCTGAATGTTTCATAGATCTTGCCAAAACTGGGAATAGCCTGATGCTTTCTTTGTGCAAAGATTTTTAAAAACTATTGATCAGTTCTTTGAACATTTATAGGACTATTGAGTCTTTATTTTTCCTTGGATCAGTTGTGATGGGTTGTATTTGTTTTGGAATTTTGTCCATTTCATCTAAGTTTTCAAATATATCATCCTAAAGTTGTTCACAACATTCTCATATTGTCATCTTTTAAATCTTGGTAGCATGTGTGCTCATGGGCCCTTTTCATCCTTAATATTGGTTACGTTTGTTCTCCTTAATCCAGCTAGAGGCTGGAAGTTTGATGTTAATTCATTTATACAAAGAACACACTTTGGCTTCTTTGATCTTTTCTATTATCATTTCCAATTGATTTCTGCTTCTCTTCCTCAAGCTTTCTTTGGGTGCATTCCCTTCTTTTTTCTAACTTCTATTGAATATTTTAGCTCATTCATTTTCAGCCTCCTTTCCTGGAGGGTTTATTCTGTAACTTGATCTACTCCAGCTGCTTCCCACCAGTTTTCCTTATCTTCCCGGCCCCAGCCTGCCTCCCTGTTTGTCAGGGAGAACTGGACCTAAGGAGCTCACCTTAGAAGCTTGTACTGTTCACGGTTGCAGTGATACAAGGAAGTGAGTGAACTTGGAATAAATCACTAAACACAGGACTGCTGTAGTCCTCAGGCTCAAAGACAACTGGCCATTTAGAGAGACCCTTTAGAGGCTTTTCACGTTACCAGTGCAGTGTATGGTATAGAAATACAGATAAGAAAAAGGAGAAATAAAATTGATCTCACTGCTTCACGGTAGCCACTAGGGTGTGTGTGAGTACATATGTGGAACTTCCTTTTTTCACGGAAACAGGCCCATGCCACACATGCTGTTTTGCAACATTTCTCACCTGAACAGCACATCATGAGCAACTTTTCCGGGCAATACGTTTGAAAAGAACAACAATTTTAAGGGTAGTTTTATGTTTCGTTTAGTGTTTTCGAGAACTACTTTGTGTACACCTGATCATCTGTTCCCAGGTCCTTGTCTTTCCTGTTTAGAGGTAGCTCAACTAAATGTTTCGGTTCACTCTGGGAAACGGTACATTTAAATCGGATGTGGCTGGATCATGACCTTGAGTGATTTCATGAGTGAGTGCAAAGAGGAAGGTCATGTTCGCGGTGCCAGGGCAGCCAGGCAGTACCCTAGCTCTTACTATTACACGGGTGTAGTTCTGATAACATCTCCTGACTTAGATCCTGCCTGCCTCAGCCAGGCAGGAAACGGAGAGAAGGCGGGCAGGGCGAGGCTGCAGCCAGCCTTCCTTTTAGGCTTCCATCGTCTGGGATGTTAGAATACATGGGACGTGACCTCTAATGTGTAGGGCCGGAGTTTAGTGTGTGTGTGTCGGCGGGGGGGCAGGGGGTGTGTAAAAGAGATTCCAACTCTGTACTTAAGAAGGCTAATTAAAAGAGAGGAAATGGTGGCTAAAAGGAGTACAGAGAACCCTGGGGCTTTGAAATGGTTCCATATTTCAAAAGACTTTTAAATCCTGGTCGCATGTGTTTTGAGCTTGGTTGGCCTCGCATGCAGCTGGGGCTGCTGTTTTGGGCCTCTCTGCATCCCTGGTTCATCACAGGAGACTTTTATGACACTCTCTGGGCGTCCCCTAAGGCAAGGCAGATGCCATCCCTCCTCCATTTGTCTGGTAGGTGGCATTGGCATCTGTGACAAACGCTGCCCCAAGGTGTGGTGCTGGGAGGACACACTTCTCCTGCCAACCCTGCCTACCCCAAGAGGGAGGCCCTCGTTCTTTTGCTTCTTAGGTTTGGGGAAAATGTGGCCTGTGGGGATGCAGGCAATTGTTCTAGAATCGCCTGCCTCCCACCCTCTTGAGGATAGAGCTTCCTGTGGGAATTTAATTAGAAACTGATGAGATTTCTATTGCATCCCTGTCGGCCATGCCTGGCATCTTGTCTTTGGAACAAAGGGCATTTGGTGGCTGTTTGCTGCAAGGGGACCCTGGAGGCTACGCTGGGAGTAGGAGAAACAGACTCGACTTGCTTATTCCTAGGCTGAGGCCCAGGGCTCAGGGTCCCCAGGAGCACCCAGTGGCAGTTGCTAAGCACACTCAGGGCAGGGACTTCTTGAGTGGTTGAGTTCGAAGGCCCTTGTGCCTACCCCACACTTCCTCATGTTCTGAGGATGGGGAATGAAGCGCTTTGGAGCGCATGTGCATGTGGACCGTGTAGAGGCAATGGATGTTGTGAGCTCATAAGGCCTGAAACAAAGCCGCAGGGACCTAGGGGTCCGCAGGTTTCCCTGAAGGTGCTGGAGTGTCCGACCTGGGCCTGAAACATCATCGGGGCTGCCCCCAAACCAGTGTGAATGAAGCTCTGCCGCCCTCCTTCTTGCAGAATACCGAGCTCACGTGTTAGAAGTGGGCATTTCACAAGGCATTTTTGGTTTTTTTGAGAAGCAATATTGGCCCTTGGGGGGCAGTTCTCAGCTACAGTATTGTGCATCTTAAAACTATTTGAGTTTTATGTCTGTAAGGGGCAAGGCTATGCGAACAGGAATTTTTGTGGCAATGAGAATTTACTACTAAACCTGACTTATTCACATGCAGCTTACAGTGCTACCTAAGAATCTGTCAAAAAAAAAAAAAAAAAGGAAAAGAAAAAAATGGAAAACAACACAAATAACCCTAACTAGCAATGTTTTTGTGGAAGCTAGCCACACTTCAGTTGTTTTTCCCCATTTTGCTGTGCTGGGGGGAAGATGGTGGGACAGCAGAGGGCTCCCACGGCATGCAGTGGTCCTCACATCTGTCCGTCTCGGGCCCGCTCACAAACGGGGACTGGTTTCCTCCCCCTGCTTCTCTGTCGTTGTTTATTCCCATGGCCTCTGTGCCCTGTTCCAGCCACATCCTCGCTTGATGCACCAAGAGGTCAGCTGCCAGGGTGCTGAACAGGTGCCGAGACAGGTGCTTTCATGTTGAGGGCTGTTTCCACCAACAGACAAGCTTCTCGTAGGACGGGTGGGGACGTGTCCCTCTCCTTCTCTGGGATGGTGATAACCCCATGTCCTTGCACAGGACAGTGGGAAATCTGAAAGGAAGAAGCATGGGTCAAGGCATCTAAATGTGCTTTCACTTCTCACGGGGTTTCCAGGGAGGGCAGGGGCAGAGGGGCAGCCTTGACATCCTTTCTGGTTTACTTCAATGATGATACAGGAATGTCATTAACAGTTTGGCCATTCTGGGGGAAAGAAAGGGGTCAAGAGAGTCTTCTTAGAAATCTCTACTTGTCACACTCTTCACGTGTCCAGCTCAAGATCCTGCTCATTTCATTCCCTGCGAGTGCAGGATGGGTGAGCCTGGCCCTGCTGTCCAGGAGCTTGTGCTGTGACAGGAAGACAACCAGGAAGTCTGACACAGGGTGACCTGGTAAGCGTCACAGGGAGGAAAGAACAGGATGCTGTGGGCAGCCAGGAGGGGCACCTGTTCCCGGCAGGAAGCTCTTCTCAGAGTTGGTGGAGCTTATGGAAGGTTTGAAAGGCCCAGGGAACAAGCCCAAAATGGATTCAGGGGCAGGGGAGTGAGGGTATTGCAGGAAGAAGTAGGTTTGAGTGAGTGTAGGGTCGGCAGGTGAGCTGCAGCAGGGCCCTTCTGCACCCCCAGGGCCTTCCGTGGGGGAGAGCCTCAGGGAGACAGATGCCGTGAAGAGACCTGGAGCCTGACGGCCAGCCTCCTCACCCCGTCCCTGTGTCCACGGTCCTGGAGACTTCCTGAGTCGCAGTTGCACCAGAGGGTCTGCAGGGCAGCCAGCTACCCCATTCAGACTTGGGATGGGGCCACATCCTTGTGGAGAGCCCCCAAAAGCCAGTGACCTCCATGGGGGTTCTCAGGTACCCAGAGCAGTTGCTTCTCATGGAAGTGTGAGGAAGATATGTTGTGTTCTGTTTTCCAAGGTTCTGTTTTCTGGAGGTTTAGCTCCACTGTGGAAGGAACCCAGGGATTAGTGACATGCTGGATGAGTTGTGGACGGCACCCACCATCTGCTTTGACTCTCCCCACTGTGTGGGTGCTTATTCCTGTCAGCACAGGGCGTATCAGCAGCTGCACATGCGGTTACAGTGCAGGCAGGGGACCCGGCAGAACATCCTCGGGGTATGCTCTTGGGACACCTGTAAGATGATGGCATGTCACCAGGTCAGAAGTGTTGGGATGTCGTGAAGGTGAATCCTTAGCAGGGAGAAGGTATATGAAGTTAACACCTCTGTGGACTCTGGCATCTCCCGTTCCCAGAGTCAGCAGGCCTGCTGTGGTTGGCTCTGGTTCCTGGGCGCGTCTGCTGTGGTGCAGGTACCAAAAACAGTCCTTTCACTTTGGTCTGACTCTTGGCTCCCCAGTCCCCGGGCTGCCATCCCTCACGCTCATCAGCGAGCTTGCAGCGGACGCCGTGGGAGACCTGACTGTGGAGCAGCCCAGTGGGGGCTGACCCTAGGCAGCTGTCGGGTGGGCTGAGCGCCTGGGCTGTGGACGTCAGTCAGGGGGGTCAGCCGCCACTCCTAACCTGGAGGGGGGGCGCTGGTTGCTGTAAAGAGCCAGCCTATACAGCTTGGACATGGCTATGGGGATTTGTCTTTATTTTCTATAGTCTGTTGACCTCATTTTTTTTATGGAAATAATTTTAAACCTAAAGAAAATAGTATAGAGAGCACTCTTTACCCAGATTTTCCTATTTTAACATTTCGCCTCATTTGTCTCATGATGGGTCTCTATGTGTGAATACAGATTTTTTTCCGGAACTGTTTGAGGGTAAGTTATGTATATTTTGTGTAAATAATACTTAAGTGTATATTTCCTAAAAATAGGGTGTCCATATCTTTTAGTAAATAGTTACCTGGTGTGATATTTATATTTGAGATCATACATTATGAGAAGAAGTTATTATTTTATAGATCCTATTAAAGCCCCAGTCTTTGTCCACGTGTGGTTATACAGTGCCCATGATGGAACACCGGTTGATACTGGTGGTGGCTCTGACCTCTCAGACTTCTTTTCTGAGTCCTTTTAGATGATGTCTTCAATAGGTCTTAGAGGCGAGTGAAGTCAAACAAGGGTCTGCCTGCAAGGAGCTTCCAGACTAAGCAAAGGACAGACATGAATTGGATAATTCCATAAACGGGGAGTCAGCAAACTGCATCTAAAAATTACATGCCATTCAAATCTCAGTGTTCATAGCGTAGTTTTACTGGACCACAGCCACACCCAAACATCCGTGCTGTCTGTGGCGGATTTTGCCCCACAGCAGTGAGTTGGGTCAAAAATACTTTGTGGACTTTCACATAAAACTTTTGCTGAGCCCTCACGCAGACACCTGTCGAAGTGCTAGGAAGGAGGAATACACGGAGGAAAGAGGCTGTGGGCTGGCAGGTCTGCGTGGGGAATTAAGAAAGGATCCTGAGCTGGGAGCTGAGGGAAGGGAAGGAGTTATCTGGAGGAGTTCAGTTTGCCTTCCAGACAGCAGCATGTTCAAAGGTCCTGTGGTCGGGCAGTGTGGCCCAAGGGATGGAGACTGTTAGGGAGGGGTGGGAATGGGTGTGGAGCTCTGCGGGAAGGCACTGACTCACTCTTCCTTTTCTTTTAGGTAAAACCTGTTTCCCAGCCCGTTGGCCTCCTGTGGAAAGTTGATCATCTGCGGCCTGAGTGTGAGGGATCTGGAAGCCGTCTTCTCCGAGGTGTTGAAGCCAAGACAAACATTATTTATGAAACTCTGGCACGTTTGTGTGTGTCATGCCTGCTCAGAATGTCACCGCACGAGAATCACCTCTACCACCCTCTGGACAACCCTTTAAAGTGTCACCCTTTCTTCCTCCTCAAGAGGGCAAAGGGTAGAAATGTGTTGATTTAAAAAATATTAATTTGAGAGCAACTGTCGACAAAAGTAAAAGAGATCAGAAGTTATCAAGAACCGCCCCCCCCCAAAAAAAAAGCCTGCAGGATATCCCTCTGTGTATATAGGATTTCTGACACCCTGCTCTCCTGGATCTATGACATTCTAGATGTCTAAACCTTTGGGGATCTTCCGGGGTTGGTCAAGTTCTGGCCTTATGTTGGGAATGACTGTGTGCAAGTTCAAAGTGAAAGTGCATAGAGCTGGTCAGCCTGTAGCAGAAGTATACACATTTGTGGCACCTTACCTTACCTCACCTTCTCTTCTGTTTCTTTTCTTTTTTAAAGGGTTCAGCAGAATTAAGCATAGCTAGTTCACAAAGAATTTTGAATTTCAGGGACTGTGTTTGAAGTTGGTCTCAGCCAGGCTGGACTAGAAACCCACTGAACTCAGGAGGTACCACAGGTGTGGGTCAGGGGTTCAGGCGGCTTCTGGAAGCAGGGCCTTGGGCTGACTTCTCAGGTTGACAGAGGCTCCCGTCTCGCTGTTTCTCCAGGGTCAGTGCTTCTGCTAAAGTGGACTGGCGGTGCCTTCGGGGCCCTGGGACTCTGATCTCTCTGGAAAGGTGTTTTGTACTTTATTTTAATCTCCTCTTTTCTTTTCTGGCTTCCTGCAAGGTTTGTGTATTTGCCTGTTAATTGCACCATTGCTTTGGATGAAAACTCTAGCCTTTCCCTGTTCACCCCCTTTTCAGATTCTTCAGTTTCCTGAGGAGGGGCTGCCAGAGCTGCAGGATCCCCTGGTTCCCAACCCCCCTGGGCACAGTGCTCTGCAGCCCTTGCCTGTAAGGACCACATGTTGGCCTCTGCAGGAAAGAGGGGGACCCTTGGGGAGACCGTTATGAAAAGAGGGCTTGCTGCATGGAACACTCATGGCATGCCTGCTCCCCTCTGATTTCACTTCCTTTGTTGACGTTCCTTTTCCTTTTCTCTGCCCTGTGTGCCAGAGGGCAGGCCTGCTTTATCTCTCCCCTCCACAGTGTCCTCCTGGGTCAGACTGGTGACTACACAGGACCGGCCACATAGAACCTGTGTGCCCCCTGAACCTTTGAACTGGAACTGCAGCTCACACTTGCCTTTTCGACAACTGTCAGGGAATGATCAGCGGGAAAGCTGGGTTCCTCTGCCTTACTCCCAAACACTGGCTCCAGCTGCCAGGTGCTCATCGCCAGGCCTGGCAGAAGCAGTGGAGAATGACCTTCCAAATTCTGAAGCTTCAACACTGTAGGCTCTTAAATAAAACAGAGAAACAAACAAACAATAACAGCAGCAACAAAAACAACAAAAAACCCCTTTGGTGTGAACCATGTGTGTATTGGTTTGGATGTTTTTGAGATGGAGGCCAGCAAGGTGACTTTGGTGATCAGGGATGAGGGTGCAAGGCTAGAGTGGCAGGAGGTGGGGCCCAGTGGGAGGGGCCTGGACCTGGTGGTTTAGGAAAAAAACAATAAAATGGCCCTTGTTGGGGGGGGCAAGCTATTATTTCATATATATTCTTAGGCCCACCTAATCATTTCTTGAGAACTGCCTCTTTGTTTAGTAAATATGGAACCCTCATTGTTTTTGGAGAGCCTTAGGGTATCTCCCCAAAACAGAGAACTAGTTGTGTCCAAAACTGCTGGCTGTTGCTGCTGCTCCTACCTGGCTTGGCTTCAGCTTTCCAGGAGTGGGAACGGGATAAGTTGAGGCTGGGTTAATATGCCAGTGGTTTAAGCTCCAGAAAGAAAAGCTTGTTGGCTTCCATTCTAACACGAAGCCCGTGGATGCCATGGGGGAGCTGGCTGGTGAGGTCTGCCTTACTTTCCCAAGGAGCCTTTCCTGTTCTCTGCCTTCCAAAGTTGTCCAGGGGGCTCTTGTTTTTAGGGTGTTCTTACAGTTGTCCTCTGTGCCTTTCTTTGCTGATCTCTTCTCTTGTGGTTTGCTCTTCTCCTTTAGTGTACTGTTTAAGTTCGCTTTGTGTGTGTTTTGTAGGTTTTTGGTTTGTGGTTACCATGAGGTTTATGTTTATCATTCTTTATAGCCGTCTATTTTAAGCTCATTGATGTTTAAGTTCCAGATTATTCTCTAAGAACTACATTTTTACTCCTCCATACACGCTTCATATTATTGATGTCATATTTTAGATCTTTTTGTGCTGTGTATTCCTAGCTACTTATTGTAGTTTGAGTTGAATTTGATATATTTTTCTTTTAACCTTCGTAGTAGCCTTTTAAATGTGTGATTTGCTATATTTATCGAATATTTGGCTTTACCTGTGAAGTTTTTCCCTTATATTTTCTTATTTCTGGTTATTATCTTTCCTTTTCTACTTAAAGAAGATCCTTTAACATTTCTTTTAAGGTTGGTTTCATGGTGATGACGAAGTCCTTTAGTTTTTGCTTGTCTGGGGAACTACCTCTCCTTGAATTTCTTGTTGGGTAAATTATTCTAGGTTGAAAGCTCCCTTGCTACTTTGTACATACTCTCTCTCTTTTAAAAAATAGATCGAGGACTTTATTGTTGGATGAAAATAGTGCCTGTTCATGGATTCTATGCTGTACTTTTCAGTTTCCAATTACTCCAATTACAGGCGGAGCGGGTGGTTGTGGGAAGCTACAAGGAGCAGAGCATGCGCTCTGGGCAGCTGAGTCACAAGCCTGATAGGTGGAGCGGGTGGTTGTGGGAAGCCACGTGGAGCTGAGCACGCGGTCTCGGCTTTTGGGGCACGAGCCTGACGCGGAGCGGGTGGTTGTGGGAAGTAGCGCTCATGGCGCCCGGGGAACGAGCCTGAATGCAGGGTCCCTTCGACAGGGAAGCCAGCGGCTCTGGTGACACCCTGTTGCTTCTGCTTGCTCCCTCATCCGAGGCCGAAGGCTGCAGGCCGTAGCTGGGACTGAACTGAAGCCATTTTGCAGGTAGGCCCCGGCCCCGGGGCAGAGGTCCGGCTGCCCACCCCCTAGTGCAGGGGACATGAACGCAGCCTCAAGCACGGAGAGTTCCCGCCGCTCCCTCGGCTTCCCAGGCTTCTGTGTGCGGGCTCCTTCTCTCGTTCGTTGTCACAAGCTGGAGGGCTCCGTTGTCTCGCAGGAATAATTGCTGCTTATGTTCATGTGTATTTGGTGTTCCGCATGGGAGGGGCGAGTGCAGTGACTTCTTACCCGGCTGTCATCTTTACCCTTCTGCATTTTCTGTCAAGAATTATATGGCTATTCTCACACTGTGTGGGGATGGGGACAGACTGAAAAAGTTTTTTTTTTATTATTTTATTTTAATTGTTGTAGATTGGGGAAGTTTTTGCAAAATGACATCTTATAAAGACATTGGCACATTATCCCCAAATGGGATTTGCACTCCCTCCTTGCCTCCTTCAGTGGAATTCCTTTGTTTGAATACCATTTTAATAGAATCAAGGGGAACTCACCCAGAAGAGCAGGTATGGGGGACGTGGTGTATCAGTTGCTAGTGAGATTTTACCAACCACAGCCATTTCAAGAGACTGAGACATTTCCTGGAAAGAGGAGGGAAGGGGAGGGGAAGGGGGTGGCGAGGCAAGAAGGGTCAGCAAAGAGCGTTAACACTCCGCTTCTCCGCGGGGGCAGCGTCACTACCCATCTCTCCTGTGCTAACGGAGCCTTCCTCAGCCACCCGCTCTCCCTGCACACCTCTTCCTGGAGCGGGGCCAGGAATTTGCAGGTCCTGGTATTGCTTGTATTTCTCACCACTGACAGTTTCTGGGCCTTCTGAGGGTGTTGGGGTTAGGTCCTACCTTATGTAATTAAACGTCTTCATTCTTTGAGGGTGAGGGTGAGTGAGCTCTGGTGGCCTGGAGCCGTCTGCAGCCCGCCAGTGCAGAAAAAGGGTCTGTCTGGATGAGACCCCCAGGCTGCTTGGTAGAGATAGGAAGACAAGTAGAAACCAGCGCTTACTTTGGGCCTGGCAGCGCTGACACCTTGAAGCATCCTTGTGGTTTTTATTATCAGTTGATTTAAGAACGCTCGATGTGGACTCTGCACACAGCACACAGTTTGTGAAAGCAAGGTTTATTTGCATTATTGTTGGGAACTAAGTAGACACGAACATTATGGGTGGTTGTCAGGAGCCATACTAAGCATTGCTATCTGAGTCCTTGGTCCCGGAAGTACCTGGGTGTGACTCTCCTTGTAAAGTGTCTCGAAATATGCTGATGTTTTGTGTTCAGTCTTCTCCAGGTTCAGTTGGTTGGCTTATCAGCAAGCTCTGTTTTCGAGGGGATGGGTTTTTTGATGAGCTAAGTCGACAGGGTTGGGAACACAGTGAGCTCTTGTGTGTCTGTGGACGAAGCAGGCAGCCCACAGTCTGGTTTAAATACTTAGCTGGCTGCTCCAGCACAGGGTGCTGTGAGCTGTGGTCTGCTCCTTGGTCAGTTACCGTCAGGGTCTGTAAGAAAACTAGCCAGGCGGTGCTGACTGTGGTTAGAAGAGGAATCTGAATGCAGACAGATCCCCTGCGGTTCCTGGCCTCGCTGCTCATGAGCTCTGTGAGCTTGGCCTCACTTTTCTCACCTGTAATATGGGAACAAACTTATCTCTTTGTTTTTTTTGTGGTCATCAAAAGGATTGTACTAGCAAAGTGCATGCTGAACATGCCTGGCACAGTGTCAGTCAGGAAATGGTCACCTCCGCCACCTCTACCACCGGTAACGTTTGAGTCCCTTCTGTGTGCCAGGTGCTTCTGCATCCACTTTCTTATTCAGGCCTTTGGAGAGCCCTTTAGGTGGGTGTCTTTCCCGGAACCGGCTTGGAGTTCTGCCATCATTTCCACAGGTCTGGGGCTCTTTCCACCGAGAGCCACGTTGCCTTCCTGGGCTCCCCAAAAGATAACAAATTTCACATTGGCCTAGCACATTAACATTCTCTTAATTCGGCTAACAGTATGGCCACAGTGGGGACTGTCTTCATATTGTGCTTGAAAGATCAGGACTAGGAAGGTTTCGTTGCTGTGCAGGGTCACCTGGTATAGGGGCTGGTCTGGACCCCGAGTGCCCTGCCCTCTTCAGCACCGTCCCCTGAAGGAAGGAGGTAGGGGGCTTTCCTTCTGAGAGCATAGCAGCTCGCTCATGGGATGACATAAGATGTCTGAACTTTGGGTCAAGGACACTGAAGGTCCCCTGTCCCAGCTGGCACCCCACACTCTAGGGGCCCCCGCTCTGGCTGTGGTCTCTTGATGGGGGAGAAGAATCAGCAAGACAAGGGATATGCTCCCTGGGGTCCATGCCCTTCCCTTTCTGGGTCTCACCCTAGAATTCTCTGCGTACTTGTTCCTGGGATGGCTTCCAGGACACTCTGCCTAGGTTCACTTGTGAGCCTACAACTCGGCCAAAGAACGTTTAGGTGTGACTGGGTTGGAGTGTGCGGCTGGGTTGTCACTCACAAGGCGGACCAGACTGGGATGGCAAGAGAAGGGAGTGGATTGGCTGAACTGGGACCTGACTCCGGCTGTGCACGGAGGAAAAGAATGCCCTTTGGTCCCAGTGTCAGTTCTGATCTCATCAGCATTGTTACACGACATTCAAACCACGAAGGGCGGATAAGGAGACACACACGTGCAATGAAAAGCCCCCTCGGGGTGCCTGTGAGGTTGCGATGGACCCTTTGCCAAAGGAGCGTCTGGGTCCAGGGGAACTTTCCTGTCTGTCTCTCTTTTTAAATCACAGGTGTGGTAGGGCTGTGTTTGAGGTTGTCTGTCTTCCGAGATCGCGTCGTTTGTGTTGACTCTGTCTCTCGCGTCCTAAGGTTTTGAGACCAGTGTTGATTCATCTGGCCTTGACATCAAACCCCACGTCTGACGCTCCTGCTCTCCCTCCATCACAATTCCCTTGAGGTCTCGGTGAGCATCAGTGTGCTTTTCTCTCCTTTACTTGGAATCACTACCCATGGAATGTAGTTAGTTGGAAATGTTCTGGAATGGAAAGTGAACAACTTCAGAGTCCTCTGAGCACCACATAAAGCAACTGATGAGTGGAATAATCTCCTTTTCATTTGGAAGCTACCCCAGGGCACATTGCGGTGCCTTGAGAGTCAGTCTCCCTTTGTCCACCTCAGGCTATGCTGGAGATGCCTAGCTCAGCTACCTTCTGGCTGGATCCCTCTGGCGGAGACACTGAAATTCTCAGCTTCCCATAAGGCAGGGTGTATGTGTGAACTGGATGGGATGAGGTGTACCTGGTGGGCACCCGATACGTGCAGTGGCATTGCATTTCACATCCAGAAGGTGCTCAGGGAGCAACAGGGCATAGTGTGGGTCTGCTGGGCTGCAGAGGTGAATGGGACAGGCGTGCCTCTGTCTTTTAAGGCTGTTAGAGTGGGAGGGGTAGGAGGTTTGCACACAGAGCCCCGTCTTGGCCATTTTCTGCTTCACTAAGGCATATGCAACAGTAGAGCATAAACTACTATTTATTTCGCTTTTAATAGGTTCCAGACACAGTCTTAGGACCTCAGGCTCTAAATTGCAGGCTCAAATCTTGGTTCTAGCATTTACTGCCTGTGGGACCTTGGACACATCTCATACCTCTCTGTGAACCCCTCTTCTCACCTGTAACAGGGGGCTAGAAATTGCACCCACCTCTTCTGGGCACGGTGAACTGGATGGATTAGCATCTTTAAAGCACTGACACCACCGCCAGGCACACAGCCCTGACGTGGTAGTGTGCATGTCAACACTCTAAAGTAGCTTCTGTTCCCCTTTCTGCTTTACAAGGAGGAAACCTAGACTTTGGTAGGGAGCTCACCCAGGTGCAAAGCCCTGGGTGCTATGCACAGTGCTTCATCGTCGCCCAGTCCTAGGCTGGATCCAGGCTCGGGGCCAAGTGCCAACCGGGCCCCTCAGCCTCTAGGCCTGCCAGAGCTACAGAGTTCTGTGGGATTCCAGGAATGCAGACAGAGTGCTGGGGATGTGTAGGGGTCCCCTGAGGCCATTCTGTTTCCCTGAGCAAGGCATCTGTAGTGACTGGCGCTTGAGAGAGTGGGGTCCAGGGTTGTAGTGCCTGGGCAGGGGGGAAGAGGGAGGATAGGTGGGAGAGGAGGCTGCCGAAGGGCCTTCCTTTACCCGAATAGTCCAGGTCCTCCTCCTGGAAGGCAAGATCCATTTTCTAGAAGCAGAATGAGTTCAGCCCCGTAGGAGCAGAGTCAGGTTGGAAGGAATATTGGCCCTGGGGAGGGAGTATCCCTCCTTCAAGCTTACTTTGGGCCTTTTAGAAGGGCCAACCTCAGTGGTCCTGATGTGCGGAGTGGGTTCAGAAGCACTGGTCTCCCCGGGCCCTGTCCCTGTAGCAGCTGTCATGTGAGGTGTACATTCAGTTTTATTTGTTCTCAGATGTCCAGCATTGTCCCAGCATCACTGACTTCAGATGCCATCTCTGACATATACTGAGTTCTATATAGAGTTTTATGCTTAAAGCCTGAAAAGCTCTGTCTGAGGGGTGAGTGTTGCTAAGTAGCATGACACATGGGATTTATCATGTGCTTATTCGGGCTGGAGGGGCACTTGGGGACCGTGGAGCCCGGCATCCTCGTCCTGTGCTTGAGAATGCATGCTCACAGAATTTATGGAAATTCCAACTTTTTACCCCACAGAGGCGTCAATTCCCTCTGAGGCTGGACCATTTGTACCCAGATCCCCAAGCAAGACTCAGCTGGAGGCCACCGGCTTCTTCTTCCTACAGTTCTTTCTTCTACACTCGGGCCTCACCGCTGTCCTGCCCTGATCGGGGGAGGACGTGGAAGGGCGTGTCGCGCACACCTGGTCCAGGTCGAGACTGCAGAAGGCGTGACTGCCGCACAAGGTCCAGAGAATGGCTTTGGACCTGTCTGTTAAAAGAAGTCAGACTCTAGCACAGGAGAGCCTCGTGCTTCCCAAAGCAGTCAGCTCAGTGACCAAAGGACCCGTATCACTGAGTCAGTTCTGAAAGGCGTGCACTTTACCGAGGGGGAATGGGCGCTCTGTGACAGGTGGTGACCCCAACGTTTCGGCTGTGGCCAACTCCAGCTTCTCCGAGGGCTTTGGCCGCGTGTTTCTCAGTCTGGAGGCCCTGCCCGAGCACGCGTGGGTGGGGACAGAACGTGTCAAGGCTGGGTGTTCTGTAAGGGGCCGCTGGGGTCTGGTGGAAGGAGGCAGCACCCGGGCCTTGAAGCGCCAACAGCTGGCCCACTGGGCCCCCGAGAAGGCCCGCTTGGGGCCCACTGTGAGGCCCACTGAGGCCGAGGCCACATGACATGGCGAAGACGCGTGAGAACTCGCCACAGAAGCCCAGACAGATTCAGGAGGCCTATGGCCTAAGACTCTGCATTTCCAACAAGCTCCCAGGCGAGGCCAGTGCTACTAGTCCAGGGAACCACATCGTAAAGAGCAAGACTTTTAGGTGGCTTTTTCCTGTGTCCTACTTCATCACCACTCCTTGGCTTTCTGAACCCTGGCTGTGAAGGTTAGGGCCCAGCCCCATGATCACTGTTAACCCATCCCTAGTTCTGCCACAGTCCTCAAAGGCTATGGTGCTTCCTGGATGTCTTGGCCCGAAGGTCAGCTGTGCTGACTCCATAGACCACTGCAGATGCCTGAGGCTAACAGGCTGGGCTGAGGGTATCTCTCATGCCTGGAGAAGAGCGGGGAGTGGGGGCTTGGCTGGGGTGACAGTTTCTCCCCCATGCCTAGGAGACCCACCCTGTTTGGAGGACCAGGGTTTCTACGATGGCAGGCGCCAGGAAGATGGTTCTGAGGTCAAGGAAGGGCCTAACCAGCCTGATAGGGATGTTGGAAGAAATAGATGCAGAGGAGAGAAAGAGAAGGCACCCTGGTACCTTTGATTACAACATACACAAAGTTACAAGTTAAAAGTTTGCAAGCGTAGATAAAGAACCACAAAGCTCACGCAACAGCATGAAAAACACATAGGTGGGATATTTGAAATATCTTGAAGAAGTTCAAACAGACGTTTGCTCATGGGATACTTCAAATGTGGTCAGGACTTCTTTTGTAAGTGGGGGACTGGATGGTGCAAGAGAAAAAGCAAGTGGGTAGATGGGCAGCTGTGTGGATTCCGAGCGGGGTTAAGAGGACAGCATCGTGGTGGTCCCTTGGCCTGACTCCCAGGAGTGGCAGGCGAGGAGGACCCGGGGCCCGTGAGAGCTGCGTCGCTCAGGCTCCCGTGTAAGTTCTTTACGCAGGGGTGTATGAATGGCTGCCCAGTGGGCATTTTGGGGTGGCACGTGTCTCTGTCCAGGGAGACATAGACGCCTGCCTTAGTGCAAGGCAGGATGGCGTGATGCTCCTGTACACTTAAGAAGACAGAGGAAGACAATGAAAGGAAATACGCATCTGAGAAAAGCAGCGTGGAAATCAAAAAATTCTCCTACTTCTTTACCCTGAACGAGCGCATTTGGCCCGTTTCCCAGCTAGCATGCCCCAAGCCCTACCTGCACCTTTCCAGGGCCCCCTGGGTTCCCTGCCCTTCTCCCAGGCATCGGGGTCACCCATGCCATCCTTTATTCAGTGCCTGTCCTTCCCTCCCTGCCTCCAACCAGCTGCTCACTGGTTCTTGTCACTTCTGCAGCCATTGTAAGTCTCAGTCTTCCCTTTCCACCCACAGCCCCACTCCTGTGCAGGTCCCCCTCCTGCGAGCCTGCACCGTTCAGTTTCCCAGCAGGCCTCTCGGTCCCCAGGTGCTCCCGATGCCAGGGCAGGCCTCGCACACACCGCCCCCAGGGGAGGTTGTCTCAGGCCTCTTCGACCCGGGTACTCCTCTGGTCGGTAAGCCTGCAGCGGCTCCCGTTGCCAGCAGGTGAAAAGCCCAGACTCTCTCACTTGGCTGAGGAGGCTCTCTGTAGCGGGCTCCTGGTTTCTCCTGTCGCTTTCTCCGCTAGTTGCCTGCACAGCCCTTTTGTTTGTGTCTAGCCCATCTCCTCCCTTGTTTCTGGAGATGCCGCACGCCCTTCCTTCCCATTCAGGATCCATGGCCAAGTTCCACTTCAGTGTGACAACCATCTCCAAGGCTGACGGGCCCAATGGAGATTTAAGATCAGGGGAGTGTAGATGCAATCCTATTCTGCACGGTTTCTTTGGAGGCCGGGGGGTTTGTGGCTGTGGGGTCATCTCGTCCCCCTGGTCCCTGCCTCTGTCCGTCTGCTCTCTCCATTTACCGAGTCAGTCTGGGTATATATTACAATCAAAAGTCAATCACAGAAAATATTTGGGGGAAGTCTTTTGACTTTCTGGAGAATGTGGGGGTGTTCTGGGGAGGCCCGAGCTTGTGTACGACAAACATACACACACACTTTTACGAGGGTGCCTTAGACACTTCTGCTTTCAAACGTCCTTTCTGCCTCCTTGCTCCTGGAATGACCCCTGACCCACGGTCAGTGTCCAGTGTCATACTCTTGCCCACTTCTCTTTCACCCACTCTCTCTTTTCTTGCTCTGCTTACTCCTTTCACCCCTTCCCCCCAGCCCCCAATTTTTTTTTCCAGATTTCCTCCTGGTCCCATTTAGTTCATCCTCTTCTCTGAGCCTTGGAGAGGCTCTCCAAGCCAAGCTCTCAGACCTCACCTTCTGCCATAGGCACTGATCAGGTAGCGTTCTTCCTCGCAGAAGATGCAAGTTCAGACATTCCCCAGGCACCTGTTTCTGCAACACCACGAGAGCACACTCACTGGGCCAGCCTTCCCCGTGATGCCTCAGCTTCTGGGGAGTGCGTGGGGGAGGGCGGGGCATGGGCTCTTAATTTCTTCTGTGTCCAATCAGGTTTTGCCCTAGGGCAGCGGGGCGGTGATGACTTTTGACAGTGACAATGACAGTAGTGTGAGGACTTGCCAGGAAGTGACATTGGGAGTGTTTTTACCAAAGGAAAATAGAGTTGACCAGCACTTGACTACTGTAAGATTACTCTGAAAGTGCCCGATGATCCCGGCACCTGAAAAGTGTTGTACAAAAGGAGACAAAAGGGGAAAGTGAAGTGAGATGAGGAGGGAGTTCCCAGCATTCCTGAAGGGAGAGGAAGCCCCGGAGCAGGCTGTTCCGAACCCCAGGCTTCATAGGAGATGCGGTGGTTTCCTGTAGACATTAGCTGATCTTTACTTTGCGCCACGCACGGGCGCTGACTTCCCAGGGTCGCACGCCCTCTCCGGACCAGGGCTACCTGCTGAGAGATCTTTGTGGCTCCTTGCAAAGGAAGATGTGGAGAAAGAGGATGATGAGTTTTAATGGTTCTAAAACAAATTGGGTTTTTCATGTCACTTAGCAAGAGGGTGCCTCCAGCGTGGACATCAGCTTTCACAGAGAACCTGCAGCGGGTCCAGGTTCATCCCAGAAAAGGGCACAGTGAGGGCTCACCGCGGCATAAGAGGGGTCGGCGTGTTTCTGCCACGTGACTCAGGTGTCTTAGCATCCTTGAGAGGTGACCTGCCAGGAGTTCCTGGTGAAGAAAGACTGAAAGTATGGCTCTTTCCCTGCAGGAATAATTTGAGGCCTGAGATGACATTATCTTGTCCCAGAGAAGACTTTTCTCTGCTGTTGACAGATGCCTGCTGGCCCTGCCCGGCTGGGGTCACCGTGGTCTGAGTTCACAATTGCAGGCTCCTGAATCAGCCAGATGACGTGAGGCAGAGCTGCACATGCAGTGAATTGACTGAGTTCTCATTCACCTCTACCCTGAGAGCGGAGCTCTTCAGGGTCAGTGTGAAGGAGGTGGGGGAGGGCTTGGTGGGGTCCCCAGCTTCTGTGGGCCTTTGGAAGCTTAGCTCCATTTCTAAGCAGATTCATCTGCATCTACCAGTGCCCTCAAGGTCAAAGCAGTTTTGAGAGCTGAGTTTACTGTCTTGGGTTCTCTTCCCTTCTCTACTACTGTACCCAGTAATTCCTCACTAACTTGTCGTCTCTTTGATGCTTTTAAGAAGACTGTTCATTTTATAATATTCTACCTTTAAAAAAAAGGGTCGTCAGGGGATGGTTTCAGTGGCTCAGTGGGCCATTTCTGGAAGCAGAAGTCTTGGATACTTCTCTTGCCTCCCCCTGCCCCTCCCCTTGCAATGGGGCTTCTCACCAGCTTTAGCGATGCCCACCCTGGGAAAATGGAGTCCAGCAGAGTGTGTGGGATGGGGGTGGGGAGGCCGACTGGGGCCTGGCATGGGGGTAGAGGCAGGCGCGTTTGGACATTTGGGGTGGGAATTGCTCAGATGTACAGCCTCTCGTCAGAGACCTGCCCACCTTCCCAGGAAGGTTCGGAGGGTCTGACACCCGGCCCACCCAAGGGATCTTCCAGAGTTGACATCTTCAGTCACTAGCTGCCAGGTCCATATTTTTCTGAGCAATTTTGGGGACAGGGACAGCCCAGGAGAGAGGAGGAATCAGAGTGCTGGAAGAGCCTGCAGAGCCTGGAGGATCGGGGAGGAGGGATCCCTGTGCCTGCAGAGAGAAAGCGCCGACACGTTTCTAGGGCGCTCTCACCTAAGCCTGTAGGTAGGGTATTCTGGGTTTTCCCCCCGAACTTAGGCAGTGCTGTAGAAAAAGAGGTCCAGATGTAAATCAAATTACATTTACATTCTTTAAATTCACTCGAATTCTTTTTAGTGTTCACATATAGGTTTATGTTATTGGGATCAGCTTGTGCCTTCTGATCTGAAACGTGTCTGCTTCTGGCAGGTTTCATGGGTTTCTGTGCCAGTGACCCCTTATTTGGCTTGGGACACAGTGTATTTAGGTCTTTCTTTTTATAAATCTGTAATAAGGAGGAAAAAAGAAGCAGTGCGGGCTGCTAAATCCAGAGGGTCGAGATGACAGCTGCAGGGGTGCTCAGAAGGCTGGGGATGAGCCAAGGGGGACACTGGGACACAGGCTGAGTACAGAAATCTGCTTCTGTTCTGAGCACAATGCCGCACACTCTGCAGTGTCCATCATCTCCATAAGCCCTGGCACTTCCTGCAAATTGACAAAGTCCTCTGTGGGCGTGGTTTGAATTTGAGGTTCCTGCCACATTTGCTGAGTGCACGGATGGTTTTCGGAGCAATGTACTCGTGTATCTAACCATTCTCCTATCTTGCAACATTTATGTGGCTTCCAGATTTTCATGGTGACTTTATTAATACTTTGAAAAACACCCTTTTAAGGCATCTTATGATTGCCTTCTCTTTTTTTTTCCCTCAGAATAAATTCCTGAAAATGGGATCATGGGGTGGGGGCAGGGGAGTTGTTGGTATATACACAGCCCTTGCTTTCGATTTTTCTAGAGTTCATACTAGCTTGCACTGTAGGAACCTGCGGGTGAGCCTCGACAACAGCCCCTATGAATGTGGCTTGTCCCGATTCCACATTTAGCCCTAATATAAACTCAGGTGTGTCCTAGAGCCCGCCCCGGAGGATACAAAGAATCAGGACTGTCCAAGAGGCCTGCAGACCTCAGGATCAGAGACCAGGGGCAGATACCAGGAGGTATGCCTGGAGGCTATGCTGATGGCCCTGGGGAACCTACGTCCTTCTGTTTTCTTCTAGTGATTGCCTTGGCCTTGGAGTTCATTCATTTTTGTACCAAGTAGAACCATGCTTCTGAGTTTGCAAAGGTTGAATGCAGGTCCTCTCGCTTCCGCTGGCCCTCCATGGCCTCTAGGGAGAAGCATGCCATTTGCTAGCAAGCCAGTTGCCCTTTTTGGTAACTTGCCTTGGGCAGCTTGGCTGGCACGTACCCTCTTTAACTTCATAATTTCCAAGACCTTTCAATTCCTAAGGAACCAATCTTGATTGATTGATTCATTCATTCACTTCACAAATATTTACTGAGCACCTATTAGTGCTAAGTCCTATTTTGGGCCCTGGGGACATAGCAACTTATAAAACAGACCAAAAAAGCCCTCCCTGTGTAGATTTCACATTCTTTGGGGAGACGTCCTGCATGAGGATATGCTTAGGAGCCTTTCACCCTTTTAAGTGATTAGAATAGTCATTTCCCCCTTACTCCTGCCATTCCCCTCTCCCCAACCAAGGTTTACTTGTTTCTGAACAAGGACGGTTCCCTCCAGGGCTTGTTTTGCCCACAGCCCAAGGTAAATGGAGGCCGGGCAGATCCCTCAGTCAGGTTTATACGGGCAGGGCAGGGCAGGGCAAGTGCAAGACAACCAGAGCTCGGTGTTGTCCCCAGCAGGCTTCCGGCAGAGGGGGAGTGCAGGGCTGGGGGCCGGGGCTGGTCAGACGCAGCACGTTGCAGGCAGCCCAGGCAGCCCCGATGTCAGCCAGGAGAGCCCTGGCAGTTCCTTTAGCCTGAACGTCAGGACCTGTGGTAATGGCACTGCTTGGGTTTAGATGTGTGTCTTCAGAGGACTGCAGCGACTGGAAACAGACTTGATCCCGTCACAGAATCTTCTGGATGCATTCGTTTGCATTTTCTTTCTGTTGCGTGGATTAAGAAATGGGATGTATGACGTATTTGCAGGATTGCAATTCAGCACTTCTCCAAACCTGCAACAGACTGAGCTCCGTGAGGACATGCCTGTTGTGGGCGAGGCTGCAGTACAGGAGCGGGGTCTCCACGTCATCGGCAGCTCGTGGGGTCGCATTGTCACCAGCGCTCCAGGTCGCAGTTCTACAGAAGGCCAAAGCACACCTGTGTTTTCCTGCCACTTGCCTGAGAGGGCCTTCTCACTGTCCCCTGGCCTCCGACTTCTACTTGAAGTCATGCTGCCCCTGTCCACAAATGTGAAACGCAGCCCCTTCACCATTTTCCACAGACAAGGCAAGCCCACCAGGCATTTCTTGGCCTCTTCTGCAGACTTGGCGGTTTCAAAGGGAGGGGGTCACGCTGAGCCACATGCGGCCTTCAGAACTGTCACCTGTGCCCTTCCCCTGGACTGTCAGGACTTCACTTCTCCCAACTCCCTTCCTGTTGGGAGGTGGACGTGCTTCTCCGTAGGGCTAGCCTGGCCTACGTGAACCACTGACAGCGCTCACTGAAGTAAGGGGCTTTCCACTCATTCACCCAGCCGGCCCCAGCCCCGGAGGAGGTGACGGAGGTGATGGCTGGAACTTAGGGAGGTGCGGAGGAGAAGGCAGTGAGGGTGTTAGTGTCTGGAATACCTTTCCCAGGATGCAGTCCGCCTGAACCTAGTCCTGCTGCACCTGGCCGTGAGCCCTTCAGTTGTTGCTCTCTCTGAATTGACCGGGAGAGGGGGCTCTGATGAGGGCACAGCCGGGGACCATCCCCTCCCCCTCAGAGGACAGTTTCTGGAGAGAAGGAGGGGCCGCCTCGGGTCCGGTGAAGCTCCTGTGTCCGAGAATTAGGGGTGGCCAGGCAAGGCAAGGGCGGTGTCGTGCCTGCCTTGAGGCCAGATGTCCTCATCTAAGTAAGAGGGCAGTTGGCGCATCCCGAGGGACACACTTCTTCTGCAACGGCAGCTAGTGAGGGTTTTCCCAGGCGAAGGCACATTTCGGGAAATGTTAGCAGGACTGGGGAGAGTATATATCAGGTTCTGCAGTGCGCAGGGTGCGGACACCTGCTTTACCTGTGTTTTAAGATGTGAGCTCTGGAAGCATCCCAGAGGGTTCCCATGGCCACCTGAGCAGCTGACTGAGGGGAGTGTCTCTTCTCCCCTTGCATTCCCACTGAACACGGATGGTGCTGTGCTGACAGCAGTAGTTTTGTTCCTAAGACCCAGTTCTCCTCCAAAAGAAATTTCTAGGGTAAAGTCAAAGGCCATTGCTCCTTCCAGAACTCTGGTTTTTCTCTTTCATACACCACATTCCCACGAGTCTGTGCTCTCTAGGGCCTGGAGAAGGAGCTTGGCAGGCAAGAATCAGTTGGGTCACACTGTATTTGATTGCTTTTTCAGATCGCCATAAGGGATACCATTGTTTCCAGGGGGTCCACTGAAGTAGACAGACGATTCATCAATAACCGCAATGTCAAGACCAGTGAGGCTGGGCGTCCTGTCCTGGACCCCTGCTCTAGCTGCTGCACCCCCACGCTCATCAGCTTCCTGTTAACAGCTTCCGTCAGACTCGGATGAGCTGTGCCCAGAGCCGAGAGGCAGCTGGGTTGAGCAGGAAGAAGGGGCGGAGCACTGCAATGAACTGTTGGTGCGTGTCTACTGCCTGGCGAATTCGCCAGGCCACGGACAGGCTGCCCCCTCTGCTTTGTATCCAGTTCCCTTTCCAGGGGCTGGTCTCCCTGTGGGACTCTCAGGAGGTGTTTGTTCAGTTGAAAAACCATCCTTCATTAGATGCCTTCTTAGAACCAATGTCTGCGTCTGCCTTTAAGTTCAAATGCAGAAACACAGACACTAAGGTCGACACCTCCAAAAGATTTCAGAGGGAGTTCATGAATATGTAACCCTTCATTTGATCACCACCTAATGCTCTCTTTCCCCAGGTGGTCAGTACCCAGAGTGCAAGCAATCGGGTGGGTATCTAGTCATTTCGCTGACTGATAAAGGAAAACTCAGGTCTTGGAGATTATGTTAGGGCAGGCCAAACTGCTGTAACCAACAGGCCCAGAGTATAAGGCTCACATGCAACAGAAGTTTCTTTCTCTCTCACATAACAACCCAGAGCAGGAGCTCCAGATTGCTGGAATCAGGGGAGGCGGATCTGCTGTAGGGGTTCCCTCGGAGACCCAGGCCGGCAGTGGCTGTGCCGTATTGAACGGCTTCCTGGTTGCCGTCGCCATCATCATTCCAAGTTACGGGAGATGGGGAACGTGGAGGAGGATACCTGGGAGGTCTTACGGGCGCCCTGGGAGTGGCGCGTATCCCTCCCTTCCCACTGGGGAGAACGTGGCTGCAGCCAGCACGGCTGGGGAAGCGGGTGATAAGTCAGTGGTCAGCCGTGCACCTAGCAATCTTGGAAACGGGATGAATTGGGGTAGACAAGGAGAGACGTAATGACTTTGGATCTGGAGGAGATCTTAGCTGTCTGCTTGTCCAATGACCAGCCGAGTCCGAGGGCTCACTTTCTGCTCAGAGTGCTCCGTGCCCCCACGACGTACCCAAGCTGACTTCCTAATCCAGGGCCCGGAGGGACACTGGGCATAGTCTGTGGGAAGAGAACAGGAAGGGTCCCTTCTTCAACACATTCTTAGTCGCCTGACAAAAACGACACCAAAGGAGAAAATAAATCCAGAGAAGCTGCCCGCGTGGGCGAGCCCCCTCTTTGTGGCCCACCGTCCGTTAGTCACGTGGGGCTTCCGTGCTCAGGCGCCCCCCCAGCTCTCACTCCATGAACTCCTGTCTCAACCAGTTCTACGTGGCTTGGATTGTGGCACGAATGTTTTCAATGTTAATTAGGTCTTCTAAGTGACATTGTAAGCTCCTTGAGTGGAATACACCTTGCTTCTCGTTGCATCTTCGGGCTAGTGTGCGGTATAGGGAGAATTTCATAAATGCTTGCACATGGCCGGGGTGTGTAAAAACTCGGGAGACTGCAGTGGCTTGAGCAGAAGACAAAGAGGAATGTAACCCCTGGGTGACAGAGATTGATAAAATCTCTCTGCAGCCCTAGACACCCCTGGGGCCTAGGAGCGGAAGAGGAGACTCCGTCAGAGGAGGGAACAACACAAGAAAGGGCTCCCAACTTCACTCAGCAACAGTGAACGTGTCTCCCGCAGAGCCAGGTCCTCGTGGTAGGGGCCTGGGGCCTGGGGCTGTGCGACCAGTGCCGGAGAGCTGACAGGCTGAGGGGTGAAACCCTCAGCTCGATGGAGAGGACAACAGCTTCCCAGAGAGACCGGGGG
>CM052550.1:55109123-55216663 GCA_028533065.1 Trachops cirrhosus
GCTAGGGTGACGAGAACGGACCTCGGCCAGGAAGGCGGGGCAGAGACCGGGCTCTGGGCCACCTCTCCCACCTTTCCTGCTGTATTTCCCCAGGGCCTTGCTTGCCCCTGAGAAGGTGGAGGGTAGGACAGGGACAGGGAATCATTTATTTCTTGTGTCCAAAGTGAAAAGTGTGTGATGAGCTTAGTTACACTCTCTTCAAGTGGAAGTTTAATGGAGTCCCAGCTGCTCCTAAACTCGGGACATTTAGGAGGTGGGTACAAACCTGGCTCTATTTGAAACTCTGGGTCCAGCAGCCCAGGATTCCCTGAGCAACGGTCCCACAGGGTAATCATGTTTCTTCAGCAGAGAGGAGGAAGGGAAAAGGCTTAGGAATGCGGGTGCCCGTGACTCTGCTGTGCAAACTGGCTTGGGACCTGGATATGGGGCATACCTCAAAGCCGGCTTTCTCCAAAAGTCCCTTTTTTCCCCATTTGCTTTTCTACAGACACTGGCTCTCTACCTCCACCCAGGGATCATGACCTTTTCCCTCTCGACCTAAAAAGTGACAGGAAGTATGCAGGGGCGAGTGCTGGAGAAACACGAGATTCTGGAATGGCATCCATAGAATGGACTCTCTGCTGAGACCGTTCATCCCGTGCCTTTTCTGTGGTCCAGGTTCCAGTAGGAAACTTTTCAGTGTCTGACCCCCTCCCCAGCGGCTCTGTCAGGGGGCCCGTTGGGTTACTATGGCATACTGCGGAGGAGTACTCCACTCTGTCCAGTCTGCTTTGCTTTTCACTTTTTTACTTCTGCATATTATAGCAAAGCCACACCTGTCACTCTTAGACGTAAACTGTGAGCTCCCTTCCTGGAGAGGGCTTCCCCCGCCCCCAGCAGAATGGAAGGAAGAAAGGAGGTCTGTCACGGGCTTATTTTAATTCTGATCGCTCCCCTCTGAAACCTAAGAGGAGAGATCTAGGGTGTCCAGGACCCCAAGGGGTACCACCCATCTCCTAGAGCACCCAGCAGTGAGTTGTGAAATAACGCGGGGGGTCTTGAACAAGGTTGGAGTAATAATAGGAAACATCAGAGTGCACTGCACATAGCAGGGGGATTGCTGTTTGGTGAGACCCGTGGTTCACCTTCGAGCACGCCAGTGTGTGTAACGGGCGCCCACGTGAGATGTGTTTCTTACTGCACTCCTGGCTAACAAAACACTGGAGTGACTCTCCAAGAGTGTCTCAGCCAATCCCCTTTAATCCTGGGGTTACATGGCGTGAGAGTGAAACTCAGACCAACTAGCGGGGGAGGCCCTGGAGAAAGAGGTGAGCCTTTTTATCTGCTTCCTGGGAACGCCTCCTCTGATCCTTGGGGGTCTGTGGTCCTTGGACCCAGCCTTTCTGGGCCTGGGGGGTCCACCATGAGCCTTGTGCCCGCATCGCATTTTGGGAAAGACATCTTCCAAGAGAACCTGGGCGGAAGGAGCTGCCCTTTGGGAATTTCAAGGGATTCAGCAGTGAAAGTGCAGACATGTCCAGGGCTTTTCTTCAGCCTTGCATTCTCCGAATTTCTGAGCTGCACAGACTGGAAGAAGAGAGCCCGCTGAGCTTAGAAGAGAGGAGGGAGGTGATGTTGGCCTGCTTCCACTTCTGCCTCTGGGCTCAAGCACCCCCTTCCCACAGGGGGTGGGGGATGGGATCAGGCAGCCCTTGGGCGTATCTGGGCCCATTTTCCTGGTAGGTCAGACCCACAGTGGTCTTGGAAGACCCTACGGGGGCAGAAAACAGCATTTGGGGCAGGAGGAATCCTCCAGGAGGGGAGCTCACGGTTTACGTCTAAGAGTGACAGGCGTGGCTTTGCTCCAACGCACAGAACTAAAAAGCAAACGAGAGCGCACAGGGGTGGGCCTCAAGGGGGGAGGCTTTGTGGGTTCCCGAAGAGCAATGAGAGAGGCCTGGCCCCCAGGAGGTGGGGGTGTCTCAGCGTGGGCATTCTGACGGGAGCACGGGCTTTGCTACGGTTTTTTCGAACTGAAGCATCTTTAGAGGATCAGTTACCGTGATTTGCCCAACCTACAGGCTAAAACGGGGCTGGGAAACACTGACTGAGGTAATTTCCACAAGTACGTTCTTCCTCCGAGTCTTCAAGGTTGGGGTTGGCATTCATTTTCTGTTCCTCATCCCCTCGGCCTTTTTTTTCCTCTGTTTACTCGTTTTGGAGCTGCAAGAGGTCACTTCAGGGTCAATATTTACAAAAAGATGGGAAGAGCGAACATGTCCTCAGCCACCTTCCTCTCAGATTTCCTCCAGGGCTGCAGTGGGGAGACCTGACTGGGAGGGATGGGTCCCTGCCCAGGTCGTCCACGTGGGGGGAGTGTTTGTACTTGAAAGAGCTCTCCGAGAGATTGGCACCCAGGTATCCGTCCATATAGGCTCTTTTATCATAGGGGAGCGCCTGAAAATGTTTCATAGGGTTATCACACATCCCTGAATGGATGGACTGTTCAGAGTCACACTCTGGGAATGCAGAAACGTAATCTTTCCCAAATACCTCCTTTCAAAGCTAAAACAGATTAAGCAAAAGAGAAGAAAAGCCAGTCCCAGGAAATAAATAACCTTCTTCCAGGGAAGCCCGTCTTCCCTGGGTTGGATGGTGGGGACGGTGCCGCGACCCTATTTCCTTCCGCTCCAGGCCCCGTGTCTGCCCACACTGTCTTACAGACGGGGGCCATCCAGTCTGGTGGAAGCACGCCTGACCTTGAAGACCCCACCTGCTTCCAGCGACTTAGGGGTGTGAGTGCTTTCTCGGGGTGAGCAGTTGAGCCTGGGGATGCGGAGAAAATCTGGGGAGAGGAGAGCATGACTCCACTGCCAGTGTCAGAAAGCCCTCAGGCGTGTCCACTGGCTGGCCAGTTTGGCTTCCGAAGACCCTCTGCACCTGAAACTCTTGAAGGCTGTTCTGACGGGAACCTCTCCCTCAGTATTTCTTAAGGCCTTTCTTCATAAGCCCGCCTTCCCATCAGTGGTCGAGGCCCTGTCCTGTTCGTATCCATTCCTCGCTGTGGCCGTGGCCGCTCCAGTCACCGGACGTCACCCTTCCCAGGCTGCCCAGCCCGGGGCCCTTTGCCTCCCCCGTCCGTCGTGACGGTTTCCGTACGCTACATTCGGCTCGGTTCCATCACTACCTCTTGTCTTGGCTTATGTTTGGGCCTTGTTTTTTAAAGCAAGGGCTTTTGAGTATAATTTCTGTTGTTTACAGAAAACATGAGAACTATAGAAAAGTATAAAGAGAAAAAAGTCATTCATAGTTCCGTCCTTGGAGATAGCCACCTAGTACATCTTGGTGGATTTGCCGCCTTTTTGGGTGACCGTTTATAAAATTGATACAGTGCTGTTAGTGTGGTTTTCAGTTTATGCAGTTCAGGTTATAACACAAGTATTTCGCCTTTCAGGCATCTTCCCAAATACTGACCATAACATCCTGTTGAATGAGGGAGAATCACAATCCAGTCATTCGTCGTTTCCAGAAAGGTGTTCATTCACACTTCCATGAGCAGTATGTGAGACTGCCTATCTATGTCACTTTGGTGTCTGAGAAGCCTTTGGACATTTGTGAAGGCAAGAGAGGAAAGCACTGGATTAGAGCCTCAGGCTGCCATGCGATTCTAAGACAGTTTTGGGCAGAGGATGGGAAATTCCCCCACTAAACTTTCTCCAAGGGGGCATTCCCCGATAGGCAGGAATGGGCTGGTGTGACGTGAGGCGGGTGGGCAGCTGGAGCTGTCAGTCAGTTCTGCTCCCTAGAGGCAGGCCGTCTTGGAGGAGACCTGAGTAGCACAGCAGCCCTCCCTCCGTGGCCCGTGGCCAGCTACTCCCTGCACCTGAGCAGCCGTGAGGATGAAACACAGCAAAATTGGCCTCACTCTTCCAATCTGCCTTTTTCTGATTAAGCCTCATGTCAAACGTTTCTCATGAACTTTGTTACAGACTTGTGCTTCTTCTAAAAATTGTGTCCCGGCTTCTCTGTTCGGCCGTGATTACTTTCCTTATTGATGCATAAGAGCATTTGCTATATTAAAAGTAAATACTCTTTGTTCATTTCCCTCCAGTATTTTTAACCAACTTATCATTTCCCTTTCTATTATATGTAGAATGTTTTTGAGATGTTTTTTAAGTAACTCACTCTTCTGTTATCACTTTCATTTGCTTCATGCTCAGAAAGCTTTTGCTCATATAGGCTTTAAATACTCACCAATATTTTCTTAGATAGTTTCTAGATATTTTTGGATTCATTTTTTATGTGTAATACACTGGGGTTTTACTTTGGTGTATGGTATGAGGGAAGGATCCAATTTGATTTTTCCCCTCCCAAACTGGCACATACTCCAGTTTCACTTTTAAAGAATTCAGCCATTGATTTCTGGTGATTCCTTTCTCAGAGTTAAGCTTTAAAAGTCTATGCAGCAGATTTCAGGACTGTCTGATGCTGCCTCATTGACGGGCCTGTAGAGTCTTGCGTGGGCACCACTCTGGTTTAATTACTGTATCAGCAATAGTAGAGTTGGCTTATCTCTTAGGGGGAACACCTTATTCTGCTTTCCTTTTTCTCTTCTGAACGAGCTATAGAATCTTCCATCGAGTTACAAAATTCTGAGATCTAATTAGGATTGCATTTCACCTAAAAATTACTTTGGCAAGGATTAACAACATTAATAGATCTAATATTTCAATCCAGGGTTATGTCTTTTCATTAACTTTTTTATCAATCTCTGTAAAAAGGTTATGTTTTTAATATAGGTCTTGGACATTTCTCATTAGTGTTGTTTCTGAATTTTTTCAATACTCTCGTGAATGAAACTTTCCCCCTAAGTTTTCGGCTTTTGTTGCAGTATAGGAAAGGTATTAATTTGGGAAATTTTGATATGTTAATCCTGTATCTTACCACTGCCTTAATGTCTAGGTCATAGTCAGAATGTTCCAGTCCACGCTCTGATAGTACTTGGTGCATAGTCATAGTGTAGTCCACAGATAAACATTTCGTTTCCTTCTTTTCAACAGGTAAATATAGCTATTGTAGAGTTTGAGTGCCAGTTGGCATGTTGTCCTGTTTGCCTCAAGGGCTCAGTTTCCAAATTCTGAGTTGAATTTATTTTGAAATTCTAAATAACCTCAAAGGGCAGCATGTGACTTTGAGGCTTATTGAAATGAAGGCTGGCTTTAAAAAGCACGAGCAATGCTGTTCGGAGTGCCGAGCGGACAGGGTGGCCCGTCTTTCAGGGTAGCCCCGTGCCCCTCTCAGCTGGGCGAGAGCGTGGGTTTCGGGGAACTGCAGTGTTGTGGCTGCTCGCGGGCAGCACAGCCGGAGCGGGACTGAGATCTGCGGGGAAGCTGAGACGGCCAACGCGGTTGAAGCGCATGGGGTGGAGATAGTGTGCATAGGCCGGCAGGGGCGTCTCCCCCGAACAAGCCAGTCTGCAAACAGCAGCCCCAGATGTACCCCTTGGAAATTTTTGAAGTCCTAGTCCCGGTGCCTTTCCATCAGCTGCTCCAGGAGATGCTTCCCAGCTGTGGGTTTATGAACTCGGAGAGACACGTGGAAGGGTTAAAGGAGGTAAATATCTAATTTTAAAAGTCTGTAAGTATTTTCAAATGATCCCCTTCTAAAGCAACATGTGGATGCTCTGTGCGTGTATTGACCGCATCTGCAGGGTGGCTGGGCAGCCTGTCTGAGCATCTTCAGCACTCGAGTGGAGGAGTACTAGCTCAGTGCTCAGTGGGTCCCTGCCACGGCGCTTTCGGACCCCCGAGCGGTTCAGACTCTCTCCTCAGCCCTCTCTTATTGGAACAAGACCCACAATGGACCTGTTCAAAAGGAAGCCAAGGGAATCCGGATAGTGAATTACAAGTTCATGTGGAGCGCAGACATGAAAATAATTTCTGATCATCCCAGTATCTCACAAGTAAAAAATGGAATGATAAACAGCCCTAGTGTGATATGATCTATGGCACTGGCCCTGGAGTAGAGACAATATTTTTGTGTTTTTCCCCCAATTTATGCTGTGTACTGCATTGAATGCTATCAGTGCTGTTTATGAGTAAGTGGTCCAGGGATTTTCTGTTTAGATTGATAATCTGGATTTAGAAGAACAGCCCACGGGAAAGTATTCTCTTTTCCAAGTCAAAATAGAGAGGGCCCATTGCTCATGCTAACAATCCTTAGAATTCAGGTTTAGACAGTTATCTTTTTAGTGGAATATACAGAATAAATGAAAGATGGCCAAAGGGTGACCGTACTCCCTGAGCAGACAGACTGTGGCACACACAGAAGGAATGCAAATGCAGTTGACGTCAGTGTTTTTTTTAAATTAAGAGAAGGTAATCCCTCCCCTTTAAACACCCACTTGAGCATTGGTATTGGCTCTGTAGAAACAGAGCGAGCACTTAATTTTTTAAATAGATTTGTTTCAGAACCTTCCCTGAATCTCCTGGATGCAGAGCTGATTAGGCGAGGAGGCAGACCTATTTGCACGGGAGCTAGGGTCTTCTGTGAAAAACTCCAGGCTCTGATTCCTGATATCCAAAGTCCTGAAGTCTTTAGGGGGTGGGTATAAGGGTGGGCCAAAGTCAGGCATCTAATATTACCTTGAAGAAAGACTGCTGACCGAGGCTCAGTATAAGCAAAATGCAAGGAAGGAGTGAGCTGGGGAAAAGGGTGGGATTTCAGCACAGTGTGGGAAGGGGGTGGAAGCACCCCTTGGCCCAGCTGCTCAGGCACACTGGATGCGCTTTGGGAATAGCAGGTGTGTGTGAGTGTGTGTGTGCACGCGCGTGCTTGAAGGCGGAGCACCCTAGAGTGATTTGAACTCCAAGAAAGCGGGGCCACTTCTGTTGGAGAAGTCTGTGGCCTCGCCTGTTCAGGGACCGACAGTAGCATCGTCACTGGGCCAGCGCCACTGTGGAGAGCCACGCAGGGTCAGTGCTCAACGGTGACGCCACGTGGCAGTCACTCCCAACAACAAAAGAAGAGCTGCTAAAGAAAGCCAAACCAAGGTGGCGCTTGCTGAATCAACTCCCCGAAACCACACTTTCCGGCCGCCTCCCTTCCCGCCCGGTGCCGTACTCCCCATTTGGAACAAGCCCACCGTGGGTCTTGTTCCCGTGAGAGAAGAGGTGTTGAGCGGGCAGGGAAACCTGGCCGTCTGGAGGGACCTCGAGCACCCCTCCTCGGAGATGAAGGCCGGTGAAGAGGACCCAAGCCGGCAGGGCCCCTCCCGGGGTGAAGGCCCCAGGGGCACGCTTGGGGTGGGGCTTTTCCCTCTCTGCAGTCGGGGACAATGTCATCGGCCTTTCTGAGGACAAATGGTGGAAACGTAGGACGTAGAAGGACCGGCAATACAGCAGCCATCTAGGGACACAGCCCTCTCGCGTGGGCAGGGTGTCGGCTGCTCCCCTCAGGTGGGCGCCGTGTTTCTGCCTGTTCAGTCTGGTGCCTGTGGAAGTGGGTGGCTGAGGGGGCCTCCCTCAGGCCGATGGAGGCCCCAGTGCCCTTTAAAACCCTAAAGGCTGCTTCTGGTTGGAGTCAACGTGAAAGTTACCAGCAGGAGATCCCTTTTACCTAATACTTTGGGATGTGAAACCATCATCAACCAATTAGTAGTTTTGAAAAGTCAAATTCAGCTGGGAGGACAGGGAACATTTTTCTAAAGGCCTTTTCTCCCCTTCAGCCTTCACTGTTCTTAGATCATTCTGGGCGTTATCCTCCTAGCACTTAGAAATGTAGATACAAGTTTGGGTGATTATTTGATTAACGTCTGTCTCATCCCTCTGGACCCTGGGCTTCCTGGGGACAGAGATCCTGTCTGTTTGTCCATCACTTTATCCTCATGAAGGCACAGGAGGTTGCAGTGTGCACATAAAATTTTGGGGGCATAGCTACCTGTTTCAGGTGAGGGATGGGGAGATGGTACTTGGGGGCTGTCAGAGGCCACTTTGTTTTGGGTCAGGGGGCTGCTCGAAGTCAGGGGGCATGTGCTCAATGGCAGCTTCAAAGCTATCCGTGGAAAGGACCCCCACCCTGGCCAACACACTAGTTTTAGATTGTAATACTCCTGTGCCTTCCTTGTCAAGATTGACTGGGGCAGGGGACCGATTGGATGGAGAGGAAGAAAGGTGGCATCTCCTGGGCCTCAGGAGAGTTAGAGCAAGTGGGGTGAGCAGTTGCCCTGGCTTAGAAAAGTCATCCAAACAAATGGATGTAACACCTGGCTGGGAGGAGAGCTGGTTGAAGAGAGGACCGAAGAGTAAAGGAGAAAGTGGCACTCTCTTGGGAAGCCCTGGGCTGCGGGCTGCACCTACGGACGGGTAGTTTCTGTCCCCATTTTCCCAGCGCTGTGAGCCCCATCACAATACTCTCGGGGCAGAGTCACTTTGGGAGGAGGCAGGGGTGCGGGCCTGGCTTGGATGCACCATTGAACTCGGCCTGCTTTTGATTGTCGCTTATTTGTCTGTCTGTCCGTCCTACGTAGGCCTGAGCATCGGGGGCAGGGTCTGACTTGTTCATTTTTCTCCCCTGGGCTGGCACCCTGTCCCTGCCAGAAGCATGCAGAGTGGGAACCCTGTGAGCGCTGTCACCTGGTTTCTGCTCAGGCAGACGTTAATATGATCACAGCGGAATTGACGGGACACGGAGCTGGGTCATGCGTGTTGACTCCTGCCTGTGTCCCCCACCCGTAGGAGGCAGGACAAACGGAGTCGGGGCGAGGAAGGTAAAGCTGACGGCTCTTCACAAAATGCGGGGCTGCCAGTGCCGGGGGGTCACTTTCTGCCCGCTGAGTCCAAAGACCTCATTTTACTTCCGGGGAAACTGGCCTGGGGGGCCCTGCACGTTTTCTTCCCTTAGTGCCAGGCTTTCTGAGGCTGGGCTCAGTGGGCATCCACGCGTGACTCGGCCCGGGGGAGCCATCGCTGTGACCAGCTGGTCACAGCCTACCGTGGCTTCTATGGCTCAGGGCACTGCCTTCATGACCACCCCTCACTGGGGCCAGAGAGAGTTTTATCTGTGAGAGCACAGGCATATAAGAGACTTGAGACCCAGTGTCAGCAGGGACAGCATATCTTCAGTGGCGTGAAGACCAAAGCACAGAGGGAAAGACACCGGAGGACTCACGCCAGAGCAGTTTACCCTCCAAAAAACAAGTCCTGGATTGGGGGGGACGCCCTCAGAGGTCCGGCTGGACTCCCCTCTGATCATCTTCTGGAGCAGCTTCTGCCTGCTCCTACCCCTGCTGACTACCACAGAGCCTGCTCCCCCACCCTAGGCGGGGGTTATCTGCTGGGAAAGCTGTCCTACCTGCTGACCACTGATGTTCTTCCAGAGGCAGCAGCCCAGGGCTTAGGGATGGCCTGGCAATATCACAGAGAAGAGAGCAGGGGCCTCCCCTACCCACCAAGTGTGGATAGAAATGCACATCGCAGGAATTAGCCAGACGTGAGCGCCAAGAGAAGTGGCCCTGGTGTCTGGGCAGAGGTAGGCTTGGCTTTTGTGCATTGCGAGGAACAGGGATACATAGCCTTGTTCCTGGTTGTAACATACTTTTCTTCAGTGATCCCCATCGCTCTCAGTGCTCAAGAAGGCAGGCCCAAACCACAAGAAGTGAAAGTGGTCCGGCTCTTACCAGCCCCTAGAACCAACAGGAAACAGGAAAAAAGGTGACACTATTGTTCCCCAAGGATAAGTCAGTTCAGAGGCACAGCGGGGCTCCCGGCAACACACCAGCTGTCCTCTGTGCACTGCCGGGCCCTGCCATCCGGAAGGCGTCGCCCCACCTCTGCTCAGCTATCAGTGGGGAAATGCCAGTATTGCTCAGGGCAGAGTGACGCTCAGGTCCAAGGACAGCATCCTCTAGTACCGGAAGAGATGCGGGGAGGGTTGAGAGAGAGAGAGATAAGTACTCATCCCTCTGGTGGCATTTCTGTGATGTTGCATCGAGGCGGTAGCATTTCCATGGAACCCTGCTTGCCTGGTCCTCCAGCAGATGGATGCTTTTGACTGTGCTCTCAAATGATGGCAGATCCCCCGTTGTGGACTAGCACCCACTTCTCCCACACCAGAGACCTGGATGTCACCTTTGACCCCAACACAATCCACAACTCATGCCAATTTCCACTCCCAAACTGCTCAAAGCATACCCACAGTCTCAGACAAGTCCAGATCCTGACTGCCAGTCCCAGGGCTTCTGTGCAGATTCCCCACAGGGGCCCAATTCTTACGCTCAGCCCTTCCAGTCCTTTCCATGCACCAATGGTGACTCTCCCCTGACCCCATTTAGCCCTCAGTTTCTTCCCGGCTCGGAAAGCCTTCAGCAGCTTCCCATTGTTTACAGATTAAAGTCCGAACCCCCTAACTTGTGGGCAGCCAGACCTGCCCTGCGCAGCCCCCCGCCCCGCTGGCCTCTTTGGCTTTGTCTCTCGCTCTTCATCTGGAGGCATATTGCATTCTTGTCCAAATGTTTCCTCGGTGGTTCCTTTCCCTTCCCACACACCCCTACCTCCTCCTCACCGTCGAGAACCTCAAAATTACGCTCAGATTCCAGCTTACATCCCCCTCTGCCGTTGCCTGGCAGTTCCTTTCTTTAGGAAACTTGCAAACTGGCATTTTTCCTGCTGCTGCCTTATGTGGTTGCCTATTACTTGCCTTTCTCTCCAAAGACACTGTAAATTCCTTGAGGGCATGGATTGGGTTTGATGGCTCTCTGAAACCTCAGCCTTAAACAAATGGGCTTGAAGACTGCAATTTCTCACCCTGCTGGATTGTGAGTTACAGATTTTCCCATGACCCTTAGGGGCCAGGTCCACGGGAATTGCAACACTCAGTTGAAGAGATGCATCATTGCAACTCAACACTGACATCAGATCTGGACTGGAAGACACCTGGGCTGAGATGAAATGAGGAGGCAGAAACAGAGAGAAGGGCCTGGAGGTGGGCTCCTTGTGACCCTGAGGGGAAAGGGGAAACTGTCCGTACCCATCCACTGAAATACGGACCAGCCCAGCCCCAGCCCCAGCCCCAGCCCCACAGGGGCCCGAGGGAAATTGTCATCACTGTGCAGCACATTCGTCACCTCCACCCAGGCTTCCAGGATGAGTCAGGGGGGCCATTCTGGCTGCACATTAGTGGAGAAGCTGGCGGGGCTGGAAATAGCGTCATGAACACCCCAAATAGCAGTTGTTTAAGAAGAGTAAACATCTCAGACTGATGCAGAGTGACCTTCACCATGCAGAGAAGCATGGGGAAAAGAATGTGAGTGCAGACACCGGGCCTTGGGCTGCGGCCGCAAAGCTTCCTTGCCCGCGCCCACCCTGCCTGCCCAGGGGCGGTGGCGGTGGCCGTGTGGGGAGGGCCAGAGGACCACAGACTTCTGTCAAATGATTCCCTGGTCTCTTCCTCTTTATGTTGGAACTGAACACCATCTGAGATGGCCCCGAGCCCCAGCCGTCCTCGGTGTGGGTGACGGCCCGCCCTCTACTGGCCCCTCAGGGTCAGGGCAGGTCTCTGTTATGAAAACGGTTTCCTGGGTGGAAAAAGGAGTCTGACAAGTAGGCCCCTCTGCCCAGCAAGGGGAACGTGGGGAAAGTTGACCCTGTATTGGCCATGGTGCCGTTGTCCTGGGGACAGGGACTGCCCTGCCCCCACCCACCCCGGGGAGGGCCCTGACCTTTTCTTCCTCCACCACGTGCCCACCTCTCCCTGCTCATTCTCCCCCATCAGACCTGCTGGGCACCCCACAGGCCTGTCACCGCTGGAAAGAGGGAACAAGAGGGTGGGGCAGTTCAGGGAAGACAGCCGTGCAGAGGGATGTGGGGAGCCCTGCCCTCGCCCAGCCTGGCCTCTGGGACTTCTCGGGGAGCAGACAGTCTCTGCAAAGCAGAGCTGCCAGACTCCTCACCGCCACCGCAGGGGGGGGTGGGGCTGGTGAGGGGCCTTTCGGATTAGTTCAGATTCGGCACTTTCCTCGGCATTCATCAGAATGGGAAGCTACCTGTGGGCTGCAGGACTGAGGAAGACACCTTGCTGATCCCACACAGCACTGGTTTTCACACTGCCAGTCACAAAGCATGAGCAGGCTGTGAAATCGGTGCAGTGGTTTAGAGCTAGCATTTTAAAGCAGATTGAAAACCAAAGTGTCAGTGTGCCACTTGCAGAAAGGGAGTTCTGTTTTTGAGAATTGCATGTCCATCTACATCTATTCATACCTATAACTCTACCTACCTCTGTCTATACCTATACCTATATTACATCTAAAACCTGTACTGGGTGATGAAAAAAATGTGATCGTATTTCTTACTAGACTGGCCTAGGCTAGAACATCACTGCTGGGCCCTGCTGGCCCTGGAGTATTACAGGAAGAGACCAAACCAGATGTTCAAGGCCTTTTTTGGCCTCATGAACCTGGAGGCCTGGGATTAGGTGACCACCTCCTCATTGGCCCTGTCTCCCCTTGGCAAGAGGACACACTGGGTCCCCTGGTTGGGAAGAAGTGTGAGGAGAAACATCCTGGAGGACTCGAAGTATACATCTAGTTGTCTAAATGCTATGGCTCCCTAGTGCTGGGGGCTCGAGTCAGCTTCTGAGGTGCACAGACGGGAAAAAGACAGCCCCGTATAGCTCGGAAGACCTGGTGAGGCCGAACGGGGCAAGTGGAAGTTGTCGGGGAGTTGTCAGCAGCCTGCGGGGACGTGGGAGCTGTCAAGTGAGCCTAGGGGATGGGCAGGAACAAGCACTCGTCTTTGGTAAAAGTATGGAATCCAAGGTTGGCTGGAAGAGTGGAGGTGCCGGGGACAGTGACCTTCCTGGCAGGTCAGAGTCATGAGACTGTGCCAGGAGGCCATTGGAGAGAGAACAAGGGACTGGGAAGGGGCAGTCCCTGCCAGGTGCCTCAGAGCAGGTACCTCGTACCTCTGCTAGCTGCAAGCTGCATTAGAGAAAGACAGGCAGGCGAGGCCGATGGTTCATTATAGGGATGCCTCACAGATTGCTGAGCATTGGAGAACAGCTGCCAGAATTCCGAGAGAGGAGGAATGTCACATGCAGTGCTCCTGCGGGGTGTCTAGTGGTGACTGCCCTGGGTGGGGGGTGCCCTGGAGGAGAGACACTTGGAGTCAGGGTTGTAGGAAGGCTACACAGGGAATGGCACATTCTGCTGTGGGAAAAGCATACAGTGTCATCTAGCACGCCGTCCCGAATATACTCATACACTGCATGCTTAATTTATGTGAATGATTTTACCCAAGATGTCAGTATTCTTTGTGCTTGGTGATTTCTGTGTAAACAGAAGTAATTCAAAACTGTAACGTGCCCCGGGTGTGGGAGCATTCAGACGGGGACTCCGGTGTTCACAGAGGCTCCTGCTTTGAAGCGTAGATAAAGTGTGCCTTTTTTCTGTCCCTACTGATAAGAGACTCTTTCCCCTTCCCTCATTTTCCTCCCACCTCCCTGGTACTCCCCACCCCTTTCCAGGGCTGCCCAGCTCCCTGGCTTTCAATACCCTATGAAGAAGGTAGAAAAATTAACTGGAGGAAGAGAAGGCGTGGATTCAGATGTTGAGTCTATTCTAGGCCACCTCTCAGGCCCAGTCCTCAACCAACTGTGACTTCCATTTGCCCCCATCTGGGGACAAGAAAGGGTCCAGCCTGCCTCTGATTCAGCACTGAGCTCCGTGTGGGAGAGCAAAGGAGATCTGCATGGCGTTTACCATGTTGCTGTCATTTTTATCACCCCCGCGACACCCTGAAGCAGCAGGGACTGCTCAGTAGTGGCCATTTCTCGTGAGCATTTCCACACGCACTTCTGAGCCCCTGTGTTGGCCGGGGCTGCACCCACGGAGGGATCCATCCGAGCAGGAGGGGGACGGGAGCTGTGCCCCAGAGGGCGCCCGTCGTGCTGAGGACAGCGTGGAAACAGAGACAAAGAATAAAGGACAGCTGGGGTGAGATCAAGGGCGCCACTCTCCGAAATGGAATTTCACTGCTCTTGTTGCTCTGAAATGGGATGTGTTTTTGCAGATGAAACAGGCGTGTTAATGGGAAGAACTTTCTGAGACGCTCAGGAGCTTCAGCTTCCACAGCGTGAACTTGAATCGGCAGAACTCTCAAGAAGGCGAGTTATTGACGTGGCTGGAGAAACCCAGGCTGGCACCACAGAGCCTCTTCTGAAAGTGAGTGTTTACCAAAGTGAGAGACCAGCATGCCTGCCATCCTCTCATTTGGGCAGCACGTACTGAAGAGGTCTCTGCAGGATCCCTAAGCCACGGTTTGTGCCTGAGGTCCCCAAGTCCTGCCCCGAGCTGCCCCAGGGCACGGCAGTGAACACACAAGAGTGCCGCAGCATATTGTAAAATTACCACAGTGAACACGGTGACATTTGTCAGGCACCGTGCTCTCAAGTTGTTCGCACCTGGCCGCCCGTTAGTGGAACTGTCAGGTATTTATTTTAGGGCAGGGGTCACTGCAAACTGTTGCTGAGACAGTGAGGAAGCCTTGAGCTGAGGACGTTTAGCAGCCTTTCATGGGCTCGGTGAGACGGCTGCGTGTGCCCGCCCTCATGGGCGGACGGCAGAACGCCGGCGCACAGACTCCCCTCCTCCACATCCACACTCAGTCTGGTCGCTGGCTAGCTCCTTTGAACTTGCCCTTGATTTGTTTCTGCAAAACACTTGCATGTGTGCACGTTTCACCGCACAGCCGTGACCTCTGATTTGTGGGCTGAGAGAGAGCCAGTTTGCTCCGTGGCCCTGGCCAAGGCTGTGAGTTTTCGACCTTGGAGCAGCCTCCGAACAGACACACAAAGGTTGGCAGAGTCTCCTTTTATACCACCTGATGACGGGGCCCATGCCCCTTCCTCTTGGGCCCTGTCCACTGTTCTCTGCTGGCTGCCAGCACGATCTTGGCCAGCCCTTGCCTCCCTCCCGTCAGCTTGCCCCTGAGGCCCCAGACTGGCCTTTCCCCCCCTGTGCCCCCTCCCGGGACTGCAGATTCTCCGGTCCAGAGCCTTCGTTTGACTGTTGCCTTCAACTGCCGTCGGAATGTTCCCTCGCTAAAGTTCTCAGCAGTTGGGAGCCTGGCTCTGCAGCCGGTGGGACTCTCAGAAGGCCTCAAAAACTTGGTCGAGACCTGTGTTTGGGGAACTAGCAGCTGGCACACTGGAAACACTCAGTGAATTATGAGATGAATCACTTTAGTGACTTCATTCCCAGCATGGGTTCTAAGCCAGTCATGGCTGCACTGGAGATCTCCTCGTCACCACCTGACCATTTTCCAGGGGCTGTCCCTGACTTAGCTGAAAAAACGTGATGTGGGCGCCTTGGCAGGCCCCGGAGAGATTTGTGGCTGGGGGACACTGGCTGCCTCGTATAGCTCTTCTCGTCCCCCTTGGCTCTTGTGCCTTTCTTTCCAGGCAGATGGCCAAGCGCGCATAGCCCACAGAGACGGGGCAGGGCTCTTTGGAACGTGTGTGCTGGATATAATAATCTTCTCCCTTCTCATGGTGACAGGGCGAGGAGACCCGCTGTCTCCACTTCCCACCGTGGCTGCTGTGCTCTGTGTGCTGTCCTTGTGACTCACCCAGTGCGTGCAGGGGCTGGGAGGGGGCCGGAGAAGAGGTCACCCCTGCCTTCGACACGCGCACCCTCCCTCAGCACTGAGCGGGTATTTTAAAGATAGAAAGAGGCCCTCATCTGTTCCATTTCTGAATACCTTGAATGTTAAAAAAAATTAAACAAGAAAAATACCAAAAATCAATAGAAAAATTGTAGTGGTGTATTCTATTTAACTGCTTAAAAAAGGAATGCTCTTTAACATAAAAAAGTACAATGGCTAGGCAGCCCCTCGTGTGGAGAGAAGGTTCACTGCCTGTAGTCTGAGGCCCTTTGTGAATGAAGTTAAGAACCCGTGGCCATCTCCTGCATGTTAGGTCCAGGTACCTTTTGTAGGTTTTTTGCCAGAATGCCCAGAACCCTACACTCCTCTGGGACCAAACTGTGCCCTTGGGTAGGGAATGGTGCCCGTGGGCTACCCTGGCCTACAGTGGGAATGGTCCCCTTGCTGGGGATTGAGGAGCAGGGAAAGGGATACACTCAGGACACAGCCCTGAGTGGGGCCAGTCCCTGGGGTCTCCAGGCCCTTGTTACAGTGCAGGCAGAGGACCTTCTACAGGGCCTTCCCTCAGCCTGTGCAGCCTTTGGACCTGAGCTCCGTCTGCAGGTCCAGCTTCCTGCCGGTCCCTTCCGTGAAGGTATCAGCTGTTGGTTCACTGCCTGACGGGCCCACATGGGCCAGGCCTTGTGCTAGAGCTGCAGATACATGGATTATTCACAGAGGCTGTCCTAGAGGGGTTGACAGTTGACTTGAGGGCTAGGCACGGTGCGTGAATCACGGCCACAATGAAGTGAGCTCTCTAGTCTGGCTATGGCAGAATCACGGAGGAAGTCCCCTGCACCCCTGTCCCTAGGGCCCACGTTTCTGAAGAGGTTCTGCACCAGAGGGAGACTGAGCTGAGTCCTGACTAAGAGAGGATAGCCAGGCCAGGACTAGTTATGAGCAGTCCATGCAGTGGGGGCACCCGGCTTGGGCAGAGGTACCCAAGGGGTGATGGAGCAAGGGTGGGGACAACGGGGGACCTGAGTGTCAGGAAACCAGAGAGAGGTGGGCATGCAGGGGGAGTGCAGGTGGCCGGGGGCGTTATCCTGTGGAGGCGAGTGAGCAGCCGGTCAGTGAGGGGGGCAGACTGGTGTTCCGGTGAAATTGTTCTTAAAAAAAAAAAAAAGAATTGCATTGAGGGAACGTTGGTTAATAATATATAAATATCAGGTTTACCACATTATAATTCCATATCCGTGCACACTATGGTGTGCTCACTGGGTGGGATTCTTCGGTTGCACTCTGCACGGTACAGATCTAAGTAAATCCAAGAATACTTGGAAGCACGCAGACCACTGCCAAGGACCAGGCAGGGGAGGAAACCCTAGTGCAGGGAAGTGGGAGGAGGAGGGGTTGAGTGGAAGAGATAGATGATTGCAAGTAAGGGATGGCCCCCGTAGATGCCACCACCTAGGAAAGGAACGGAGTTGGGAGGTGGCGGTGACCATTGCTTTTTAGGAGAAACAAATAGCGCTTTGGAATACAATAGGGAAGGAGGGGCAGGTGTGAGAGCCTGGGAAGGGCTGACCTGGCAGAGGAGCAGATGAGGTGTCTTGTGGCCTCCGGGGAAATGGAAGGGAAGCTGTCTTTTGCTTTCACAGTGAGGGCTGATCAGAGATGCACCCAGGGAAGGTGAGAGCAGCAGTGGGGGTGGAGAGCTCCCTGGGGGCAGATGTGTCAGTGACAGGCAGAGGAACTGGACAGAGGCAGAGGGGGCCGGGGCGCGGGTGGGAGAGCTTGGACTCCAGAGAGCGCCGTGGGTGGGCTG
This sequence comes from Trachops cirrhosus, assembly GCA_028533065.1. NCBI lineage: Eukaryota > Metazoa > Chordata > Mammalia > Chiroptera > Phyllostomidae > Trachops > Trachops cirrhosus. The sequence goes on from CM052550.1 coordinate 55,126,566, forward strand.
TCACCCCTGTGCCCCCTGCTCCCACCAGTTTGTGAAGGAACCCTGGAGAAAGTGACCAGAGCCTTCCGGGTTGATCTCTCTCCAACGTGCCTCATAGAGACAGATGGTGGAGGCAGTTTTTTGGGGTGCAGTTGGATGGGGTCGGGGGGTGTGAGCAAATAGAAAACAGTGAGTTTCAATATTCTTTCTAGGCATTTGACCAAGACACGCAGGAAGGAGAGACAGCAGAACACTCATGGTCGAGGCAATTTTTAAAAATTAAAAATAACTCATTGCTCTTCCACTCCCCTCCCCCCCAAAACCCATTGCTTGTTTCTTGCATGAAAGCTATGAAATAATGTAAGAAAGAAGAAAATAAAAGTCACCTGCAATCTTACTCATTAGAAATCTATACTGTTAAACCTGGGGGTACTTTCCTCCCCTAGGGTTTGTAGTAGGAAGGGCATCACACCGTGCATTCTCATTTTGCCACAGATCATTTTCCCTTAGTGTTCCTTAGTGTTTTCTTTGGGTGGGGGGTTGCTGAGGGCCTGGAGGCCTTTGTTCCTCCGCCGGCCCACAGGGTGGTGGGCAGGCCCACTGTGGGGCCACTCTCTGGGCCCTTGGCCAGATCCGCCTCCCTCTGCTCCCGCTTCTAACTTCTTGCACTAGAGCAGCTGCCTCTCCCCAAACTCCTTCCTGTGCAGGATTTAGTCAAGGTGCCTGCAGCCCCGGTCCTGCTGCTCCCGCTGCTCCCGCTGCCAGGCCAGGAAGCTGGGGGCGCGGTGGCGCTTGCCCTTGCGCGGCCGGGTGAGGTCGTGGGCGCAGCAGTCCCGCTGCTGGAGCATCGGCCGCGCATCCGTCATCTCCTGCTGCATGGCCACCATCTCTCGCCCCTTGTGGCCTGGGGAAGCCAGTAGCTGGGCGGGCGGGAAGGTGGGCATCCACAGGAGGGCGGGTTCCTCTGAGGTGCGTCACCCAGGTAGCGACAGGCCTGGTGCGCCCCATGGCTGCTGTCGCGACAGATTCCTGTGGCGGCCAGGACCACCTCACTCCTACCCAGTAGCACTCCCCTTTCCGCTTAATATTTCTCGAGTACCTGTCTCTGTCTGAGCTACTGTTCTTCCAAACATCCTTTAAGATTTCATTTACCCGCCTATCTGACATGTATAATTCCAGTGGTTCAAACTGCAACGGGTAAAAAGGGCATTCGGTAAAAAGTTTCCGGGTAAAAATCCCCTGCCTCTGAGCGACGTAATTCTCTCTGGAGGCGACTGATGGCCTTACCGTGTCCAAACGGTGGTTAGACAATATTCCAATGCGTGAATGTTTCAAAACCACGTAACTCCCCATTTTGTGTATTTAGATGCTATTTAATTTTGTTATTATCCTAAGGCTCTTGTGAATATTCTTCTAGTTAAATTTTTTGCACGCACACACCTTATTTTCTTAGAGTCAAAATCCTAAGAGTGGAGTTCCTGGGTCAGAAGGTAGTACCAATTTTAAAAAAGTCTTCCAGTACCAGATTTTGCCTCCAAGGAAACGGATGTCGGCCGACGACACTCCCACAGTAAAGCAGGAGAGGGCGCCTGCCTCTGCCTGGCCCTCCGCCTGTGTTATTAAAACGCGCTTCCTCCAGCTGTGCCCCTAACCTGCGCTCTAACCTCTATCCCCAGATGCCATTGTTTGGGGAGAAACAAATGGCATTTGGACCCTGGGGCCTGCCTACAGTTGGAGCCCTGGGTGTTGAGAGGACCCTGAGTGCCTGGGAGGGGCTGGCCTGGCCGTACAGCGAAGATGAAGCCTCGTGGTGGGCGAGGTGGCTGTGTCATCACTGAGTGCTAAGCCCGGGGCAAGGCCCTTCTTCATTTTCAGAAATTCCCCTGCAGGAGGGAGGGGGGGCCCCAGGTCATGAAAAGCCTGAGGGTGGTAAGAGAACCAGAACCCATAGGTGAGGTGCAGGGACAGTGGGTACACAGCTGGCTTTTTGTTTGTTCACTGTTCCCCTTTTCAAGAGGCAGTCCTGTGGGTTCTTTACTGAGGGCTTTTGGAGACACCGGGAGGGGCTCTGGGAGCAACGTGGAGGAGGTGTGAATGCTCTGGGTGAGCAAAAGCCACCTGTCCCGAGAGTTTGCCCCAGGCGCAGTCCTTGGGGTGAGAGCACGTGTCCTTGTGCCCTCCGGTGTCGGGCTGCGTGGTTCCGGTTGGGCCGGGGAGGCTCAGGGCTGCTTGCAACATGCATCCAGCCGGGAGGGGAGGGCAGGGGAGGGGCAGGGGAACACCAAGCAGACCTGGGGTGTCCCAGTGAGGCGGGGGTTTCCTCCACGCTCCTGAGAAGCCTCTGCTTCTGCAGTGCCGCCTCCAAAGGCAGCTGCTTCTCTGTGGCTCATTTGACTACTGCAGACGCTAGACTATTTAGAGCTTTTATCCCTAAAAAAACAAAACAAAACAAAACAAAGAAAACAAAAAACGGAGCAAGATCATTTGTTTGACAATACGTAGTTACTTGTCTTTCGGTTCAAGTTGCTGGAGGTTACCCGTCCTTGCTTCCCGTCTGGTTCTGCGAGTTTGGGAGACCACAGTTAACCCACTCTGTGCCTTTGCTGTCGTGGCCCATGGTGTTCTCCTGTCTGTATGGGTCTGTGTGTGTCTTCTCCTCCTCCTATAAGGACACCAGTCATTGGGTTGGGGGTCCACCCTAGCCCAGGATGACCTCGCCTTAACTCATTACATTTGCCAGCACTGTTTCTAAATGTCACATTCTGAGGTTCTGGGCAAACATGATACTTTGGGGAGATACCATTCGAACCCTTGGACTCTCTCTGCCTGCAGACACTTCAAACCATTAATTCATCCCAGGTGCTTTGTCAGAGCCATTTTTCTCAAACTGAGCGAGGGTGGAATACCTCACCCTAAAACTCTTCCTTGACTTCCCACTGCTAACACAATCACGTCTTTAGCTGAACTTTAGAAGGCTTGCCGTACTAGGGTCCCAGTGACCTTTTGCAAGTTCCATTTCTCAGTTTCTTACACCCTCCACTCCCATTTGCAAGGTCTTCTATATTGTTGCATATGATGTAAGTGCCCTCATCTCCTGCCTGGTCCTCTGTCACTTGCCTAGATGCAGTCCTTCCCAAACACGCACATCATAGTTTACCTCCCCAATCTCACGAGGACATTCGTAGCCAGCTGAGGGGGAAGGGCTCTTCTCCGCTCACAGGTGGACCTGACTCCACGTTCCTCACCCTCAAACTGGAGCGATGCTCTCCTCTGCTGGAACTGACTTTTTACCCAAGGATGTGACTCTGCCTTGTACTTGTTTGGGCCCTTAGACTCGAAAGTGGTGCATTAAACTGTGCGGCTCCATACGGCAAACCACTGTGGGTGCTGCTGCTGTGGTGAGTGTGCAAAGGGGTTGATTGGCACCTGCGGCCATTAGGGCAGCCCTGTTTCAAGGCGTTAACTGAATCACTCCGCACCGACAGCCCTGTGATGTCTAGAGCAGACGAAGAAGAGCCCTGCGCTGAGATGAAATGAGGGGAAAGGAGAGAATGGTTGCTGCTTTGAGAGTCAAGGACAGTGGTCTTTCAAAGAAAGAGTGGACTGGCGGAGTCACACTGCAGGAAAGGGAATGCTCATGGCCGGGTGCTGAGGGCATGGGGCTCAGTGGGAGACATTGTAACGAAATCGGGGCGTCCTCCTGCCCCGTCCGCCCTGATGGAGAATTGGTGAGCAGCGTGCTGGCAGGGGGAGGGCTGGGAGGGAGGTAAAAGAGGAGGCAGGTGGAAAAGACAGCAGCACCTTTCACTGCTCGCTTTAAGAGATGCCCTGAAAGGAAGAAGGATTTTTTTATTCCAAAAATTGCTGTGTTTTTGCTAGCTCCTGAAAAGTGGCAGTGATTGGCCATTGGCAGCTGGCTCTTCGGACTTTCTTCCAAAGCACTGAGTCTCTATGGGGGGCACAGGAACTTGGTTCTTCCGGAAGCAGGTTTCCTCTACGCTCCCTTGTCTTTTGTCCTGAGCCCTTTTTGTCTGATGCCTTGGTTGCAGCAAAGCCCCATAGGCATTGCCCTTGGGGATCAAGAAGTAGTCCACCCCAGAAAGATGAGTAGGGGTATGAAGAATCAGGAGGAATGTCGCGGGTGGACGCTCCAGCTGTGGGCTGCAGGCCGAGCCCGCTGACATGGGACATGCCGCATCGGAGATGCACCGGGGCAGGCTTCCAGCATTGGAACTGTTGAAGCCATCGGGACCCTTTCTTGATGGACCTCAGCAATGCTCCTCCTCCTCATAGGTTTGGAAACGAGTTAAAGACACACCCGAGGGAGCGTGGCTGCCTCTGGAGATGTTTATGGACAGCTCGTAACGCTAGCTCTGATCCTTGCCTGCTCAATTCATAACTGTGCATATATGGCCTCACCTGGCTGGATTCAGGAAATATCTGGTGTTGTAAAAACAGGCAATCCTTGACTCCAGTAAAAATGATCGTTTCTTAGGCATCCCATCGGAAAGGTTTGCCAGGTTTATCCTCCTGAGAAATTGCCAGTGTGGGTATTTCTTATGTCAACATTTAACACAGGAGGATGGACTTGGTCAAATTCTCTTCGTCAGCGAGTCTTCAGTGCAACACATTTGTTTCTGGGTCCTAACAGCAATTCTGCTCCAGTCGAATGAAAAGAAGGACTCAAGTTTGCGTTGGTCTTACCCATCTGCATAAAGACTGTGTGCGACAGGAAGTGCTCTGAGAACCAGGAAGGGGAGACGAGTCCTGCGGAGAAGGATGCGTTGTCCATGACTCTGCTCTTAAGCAGTGATTCTTTTTTTGCTCATGCCCTATGACTAGAATTTTCCATCCCTCCCTGACAAAAGAAAAATACAAAGAATATTGGACACCAAGTAAAACATGAAAAAAATCTTTCAGTGGCTCAGTGTTCTGGCTGAGTTCTCAGAAGTAGTCATTAGATTAAAACAAAACAAAACAAAACTGTGAGCCCGGGTCGGCTCCTCGCCCGAGTCGGCGTGGCTGCCTGGTGCTGGGGGAGTGGAGCAGAGGCGGCCCGTGAACATTGTTCCTCTTGCCGTCTGCCGTTTCCACTGGGGGAGCTGGGCTAGTCTGCTCCAGTCTAACTCCCGACATAGCAAGGATTCTAGGTATCTGCTTCTGTGCTTCTTTTCCCAACTGGACAGTGGATTCCCTGAAAGAAAGGATGACATCCATTTGGCTTTGCCTCTGCACGGTCAGCTCAATGATGGCATGTGAGAACACCCTGCTACGTTTTTTTTGGACAGTGTTTTAAAAACAGCAAGGCCCTCTGTAAACGTAGGACACTGCACGCCCATTTTCCTCCAGAGCATGTCAGTATTGGATACGAGGGTGCACTGGAATTGGGGTTCCGATTCACTGTAGCGTTGGTGCCTAGGGCATCGGGACTGAGAGCCCAGAGCCCGGGCACCGGTGAAAAGGATGGAGCCGGCGGGAAGTCGCCGTGTGGGTGTTAGAGACAGAGGATGAATCCATGTCGTGCTGCCGCTGTAACAAATTCCAGTAAGACGAGTGGGTGAAAAGATCACACATCTCTTCTCTTACCGTTCCGGAGATCACAAGTTCAAAATGGGTCCCACTGGGCTAAAATCAAGGTGTTGGCAGGGCTGTGTGCTGTGCCTTCAGTAGGCTCTGGGGAAGAGTACTTCCCATGTCTCCTCCCGTTTCTAGAGGCCCCTGCATCCTTCGGCTCACGGCCCCCTTGCCCCATCTTCTAAGCCAGCATCTGCAGCGCGTCTCTCGCTCTGACCCCGGCCGTTCTGCTCTTCTCTTCCACGTCTGAGGACACTGGAGATTATACTGGGCTCAGCCAGATAATCGAGGGTAACCTCCCCATCTCGGGGTTACCTGATGAAGCAACCTAAATTCCATCTGCAACTTTTAATTCCCCTTTGCCATGTGACATACCGTTCACAGGTTCTGGGGCATAGGACAAGGGCATTTCAGGGCGGGGGAAGGCATCATTTTGTGTGCTACAGAGGGGCACTTGGAGGTTGTAGAGTTCACCCTCATTGTGCACTTGAGGGAACTTGGACTCAGAGATGTGGTATGAATTCCCTCTGGAGGCTGGACCGTCTGTACTCTGAACCTCAAGCAAGATTCAGCAGGAGGCTGCCGGCTTTTCTCTTCCTCCAGTTTTTTCTTCTATACCGTGCCTCATGGCTTTACTGCCCCTCTCAGGGGAGGATGCTGAGGGGAGCGTCGGGGCTGGGGGGCACACCTGGCACGCGTCCAGACTGAATGCAGAGTGGCCATTTCACAAGGTCAGAGAATGGATTCGATCCATCCATAAGAACCTTACTGGTTTAGCAGAAGTGCTAGTTCTGAGAAGTGCAGCTGCCAAATGTCCACTTGGGGACACTCAGCTCAGTGTCCAGGGATCCCAAGAGTCTGAAATCCTGGAATTTCTCCCCTTAGAGGTCCATGAGGGGAGTCTGAGGGTGACCCCAGTTTGCCGGTTCACAACCGACAGTGACATTCGCTGTCTGGGCAGCTGCTGTGGGTTTCTCAGTCTGGAGACCCTCTTAGACTAGGGCCAGCTTCTGGCATGAGAGGGTTTCAGCTGCTAAGTGTTCTCTGAGGAGATGCTGGTGATTCTGGAATCTGAGCCCACAGCAGCAGATTTCCTGTCAAGGTCAGGGTCAGAGGAGAAGACCCAGGAGGACTTGACTACATGAGGTGTTTACTGGGAAAGAGCAAAGCATGATTTTGGGGAGCACATACCCAGGGCGGGGTGCCGTGTTTCATTTATGAAGGTTTTCCTGTGACTCCATCCTGTGTAGCTGGCCAGCCCTTCACCTGCCCTTTGTACCTGGAGGTGGAAACCAACAAGAACCTGGCCTCTGGTCAAGGACCCAAGGGCCCAGGACCTTCCTGGAAAGCGAATCCCTCCAGACTCTGAGGTGCAGCCAGTCTTAGAAGGAAGATGAGGCAAGACCGTTGGAATGGTGGGGAGAGGGGTCCTTGGCCTTCGGAGGAGGCTGACTTGCTCTGTGAAGCAGGTGGAGCCACTGCATGTGGCTGGGGTTCCTACCTGGGAAAGTCCCCTCAGCATAGCAATACGGAGTTGTCCTCTGTCCCCAGCCGCTGACAGGTGGAGGAAGAACTTTGGCCCCTAGGGGTGGGCGTTGGAAAGTGAAGCAAGTTTTCTCCCACCCAGATGAGAGGTCAAGTTCTGTGGCTGAGCCTTGGGGGAACTGGGATTACCAGGAGCAAGCTCTTTCTCCATGAAAAGAAAGTCTTCAGCTCAGTATTCCAGGACCTACTGTCCTCTGAGAGAGACAGAGCTTGAGGTCCAAAAGGGTAAAAAGAACTCTTGCAGGAAGTGTGTATGAAGATTTTGACGAGTCCGTGCTGAAATGGCCCAGGCCTTGGCTGAGGCTGAGGTCGGTGGTTCCAGCGGTGTGGCGGTGGGGGAAGGCGAGGGTTGGGCGAGCAGCTTGCATTTCTGAGGAGACCCAATAGCAAGGAAGAATGGGGTAGGGCTACTCTTCAGCCTGAGGGACATTTCTTTGGCAAAAATGAGCCCTAGTTGAGGAGTGATGACTGGGGACGCTTACTGGGCAGCGAGGGTGGTACCCCGCCTCCCAGTCGTGCTGGAAAGCTGCAGGCCCTGGACGAGAGGGGCCTGACGCGCTTTGTCTGCACGCACGGCTGCGGACCAGAAGGCAGGGCCCCAGCCTCTCCCAAGGAAGAGTCAGTTCAGAAGTACAGCAGATCCTTGCTGCCAGGGCCCCCACGGGCTCCACAGGCTTTTGGAGCAGGGAGGAAAGGAAGGGGAAAGGGGTGGAAAGGGGGCCAGAAGGAAGGCAGGGGGCCACTGGGGAGCAGCTGGACTGGATTTCACCCGTAGCCACTTGGGGCCCCCTTGCCCTCTGAAACTCCCCCTAAGACTGGGCACCAGCCTACCAGGTACTTACTGTGTGTGGCCCTGGGCTCTCGTGACAGGAGTTCCTGGGTGGGAAGGCTGGGAACGAAGCTTTTCCTTCAGGAGCTCAGTGTTCAGCTGTGAAATGTGAAATGACCCATGATGGCCCGCTCTTCCTCTCTTGGGACTTCTGGCAGCTTCTGAGATGTACAGACTGGAATAAGAGAATCTAGCAGAAATGGAGGGAGAAGAAAAAGAGGCAAGGTCTTTGGGCCTGAAACAAGGCTGTGGGAACAGCCTCTAAGACGCTCCTCCTGCGGGGTGACAGCGGAAGTGTCGTGGGGAGCCCATCCCAAAACGCTCAGTTTCTGGGGAGGGGATGGACCCTTTTGGGACTGATGAGCTCGTGTGAAGACAGCCAGATTTGTGTTTCTCAGAGGCACCCTGGTGGGCCCCACTGTGTTACTGCCTCTGAGTGAAGGCTGGATCTTTCGTTGTTGTTGATGTTATTTGTGCCGTGGCTGCAATAGGGGTGAGTCTTCCAAGCATGAAGGGTTTGGCCACAGAGGATTCAGTGGCAGAACATAATTACTGGCTCAGTACATGTGCTATGTGAACCATTCTTTCCAGATCTTGTGGGAGTCTCCCTCTGCACCCTGGGTGCTGTGGCAGAGGCAGCTACAGCCTGGCTGCATCTGTTACCACACTTGGGTAGAAGGCACCTTTTTGGTGAGGCTCCTTGCATTGACCATGAGTGTGTAAAAGAAACATCTCTTTGCAGTTTGTCAGCCTTGGTTCCCAGTAGTGTCATCTTGGTGTCAAGAAGCCTCACTTGATTGCAATGCTTAGCCATGTTTGCATGTAGATCATTGATTTTCTCCTCCAGTTGCTCCAGTTTGGGGCAGATTTGGTGTGGATGGTGCTTTGTCCATTGCTTGACTCGCTGCCAGGTGGCTCATTGCTTCTTTTCCTCTTCATTTTGGTGCTGTGTGGAATTACTTTTTCTGTGGTAGCTTCTTCAGCTATCTGTTCTGAAATGTCCAAGGAGGGAGTGGTATCATCGGACTCAGGTTCTTCCTCTGTAATTGGTCCAGAACGTGCATAGTGTCACGGACCTGTCGGTGGGTTGGCAGGCAATGGGGATGACTGTTGAGGACTGGGGGACCCTTTGGTGGGACCGTCACTTTTTTGTGTGTGAACTCAGCCATTCTGTGTCTTGGGATGATTCATTTTTTTAGTCATCCACTGTGTGCGAAGCTGGTGGCCTGCTGTGTGGTCTTGCGTGTGTCTTTGATGATGCAGCTGCTATATCCGGTGTGATGCCTCGTGAGTTGAGAATTGACCATTGTTCTTCTGTAAGCGAGGACTGACCCACTCTCTTTAGCTTTCACTCAATGGCGGCACGTAGTCTTGTTTCTGGGAGTCCTCCTGGTGTTGGGCACCCCCATATATAGTCCTTCACGACTGAACTAGTTTCAGGTGCGTGGTCCAAGGCAGCCGACGCGAGCTTTGCAAATTCTGGTGGCGCTACTTTAGCAGCTTCAGGATGGCGAGTTGCTTTCGCATATGGAAACCATTCTGGTCCTATTTGCTGCTCCATGTGTTTCCAGGCCCGGAGGAATTTTGGTATTTCATCCATCACTTCAGGGATTAGAGTAAGAGTGGAGTCAGACTCTTTGAGAAATGTATTTATGGCAGTCAGAGATGTCTTCTGTTCCTTCTTTGCAATCATGTGGACCCGTACCGTCAGAGACATGCCAGTCCGTGAACTCGTGTTGCCAATATGTCAACCCACACTTGGTGTCCCCAGTTGCGTGCTGCAGTTGGGCAGTGGAAGTCGACGTACTGGAATAGGTGGCGTGCATTACTGTCGATCCTGTTGCTGCCTCGAATGCGTTTAACCTGTCGTCAGCTGCTCGAATGTGAGAATTACCTCGGGAGCCATGGAATGGGGCAACCGGGATGTGAGGAGCTGCGTGAGAAAGCCAAGACAGTGCGCAGCATCACCAGGAACTGGTGCAGCTGGGCTGGACAGTGTTCCGTACCCAGGTGGCAGCCATGCCGTCCCCTCCCGTCTGGGGTCTTGAGATGAGTGGCCACTTGGAAGTGCTTTCAGAAGCCGGGGACAACAGCGCACAGTGTGGCTGTGCGTGCTGTGGGTGGCGTGTTCCCTTTCCGCACATCGTCACTGTAGAGCAGAAGTAACGACGGGCCTGGCCCTTGGAGACAGGGTGAGCAGTGTGCTGACGCTGTCTGAAGCAGGCTGCTGCCCTGGTAACTGATCATCTTTAGGATTCAGGCGGGTTAGGAGTTGGAGATAAGTGCTTAGGTCACCGTCTGTTGTTCCAAGACAGGATCTTGAGCAGAGAAAGTCCTGTAGGCCCTGGAGCCCCCAAAGACACGTGGGGGAGTCAGGCATTTCTGACCCCCAGAGGAAGGACTGCTGCATCCCTGTTCTGTGAGCAGCAGAGCTGAGACATACAGAGGGAGCTTGTTTGTCCCTGTCGTGAGCTGGTAAATGGCAGAGGTGGGGCTCGGAGCTAGGCCTTTCCGTTCCAGTTCCTAGTCTGTGTACTCCACGGAGCCCTGGTCCCTGACGTGAAAGCATTCATAGGGGTGTGCTCTTTAAAGGGCAATACTGTGGTGCCTTGAGCTTTTCCTCATTCTTCAGAGCTCCTTTAAAAGTAAATAGAATGATTGGATGTTTTTAAAAAAGGCAATTCTCCAGACTTCCATAGGAATCTTCTTAAACTGCCTCAGAGGATCCAGAAGTTCCAGAAATCCCACATCCACCTGCTGAATAGACCCAGCCCCCCTGGAGCAGGGACATCAAACTTAATGATTTCCTCCCTAATTCCATATTGTGACTTAGTTAGTAATTTCCATGGTATTATTTTCTACTCTTCAAATGCATTGTTGGTTATATTATTAGTTTAATAGGTTTCTGTGGGCTGAACTTGGACTCTTACCACAACCGACTACATTATTTGTTCAGGAAATGTGCTTTGAGTGCCTTGTCCAATGAACAGACATCTCTGTAGAACTCAGCCTGGTTTTCGGCGGGAAACATCTTATGCGCTGGTACTAAATGTCTGCAAGTTTTCTCTCTGGCATACACTTCGATAAAAGTGTGGCATTTATTTTTTTATTATTTCAACCTAAAAGTTTAGCTCCTACAATAATGTGTAGTACTGAAGAATGCAGGCATGCTGTTTATATGACAGGGTGGATGATGAAGGAACGCCAAGTCAGAGAACTGGGCATTTTTTCCCATCCTCATCCCGGGAGGGAGGCCCGTATGTTAATGTTTACTTCCTGGTCCTAAGATTTTCACGTATTCGTGATGATGGGCATGCACGTCCTCGGGAACAACAAAGGGCTGGAATGACCCCGGGCCCCTTAGTGGCAGGCAGAGTACATCTGTTTCAGCAAGTGACAGCCCAAGCTCTAAGGCCCGAGGTTGGCTGTGGCTGGTGCCTGAGCGGCCTTCTGCGGGGGCTGCCGGGGGGCTTTGAAGAAGGCTTGTCGGAAGCCAAAGACATCTCCTTTTCCTTCACCACCGGGAGGGCAGGTTGGGGTTACATGGCAAGACCAGTGTCCCACTGGCTGGGCGCCAGTGTTTAGCCACGTGTCTAGAAAATTCGGGCTCGCGTAAGACTGAACAGACCTCTCCAGAATTCCAGGGGTCTTGTGTATGCTTGACGGGTGTGGGTCCTTAGGTTCTCCCTGCCCCCGAGGCCCAGTGCACGGCCCTGGTGCCCCCAGGCCCCTTTGACTGTTTTCTGTGTGCCCTCCCCGTCCCGCCTATGTCTGTGGTGCGCCTGGGGGTTCACATGGTCGCTCCGCCCAGGGTCTTAGCTGACACCCTCCTTTTTTTTTTTTTCCTTTTTAGAACACCAACCAGGGATTTAATAGAAATACAACCAGCATAGAACAATTTAAAACTATACATAAGCCCAAACCAGAAGGCCAGTGGTCAAGACAAAGGGTAGAATTCTGGGTCCCTCAACTCAGCCATCCCCCAAGTAAGCACCAACAAAGATGGCGAATCAGGAGAACGAGAAACGAAGACTCCTGTGGTGCTGTGGGAAGAGAGCTGGGAGGGGAGATCTGTGTAGTGCAGGGAGCAGCCGAGGAAGACTCCAGGGTGGGAGCAGACCGTGGCCTAGGAGGGCCTCGGCTAATGGCAGGGAGACCTCGGCTCCTGTGCCTGCCACTGGGCCGCCTCTGAGCAGGCTGTGGGTTTAGCCTGACTTTGCGCCCCTGCCTGGGCTATTCCCCCAGTCTTCACCCTGCTTGCCTGTTCTCTTAATGGTTTTCTCCTGGGAGCTCTGAATACAATGTTTGCACACAAATCTTTGCTTCTGGGGCACCCAGCCTAAGTCATTGGTGCTTCTTGAATCTACAGCAGAGGTGGTGCTAATGCTTAGATCTCCCTTATCTACTGGTGAACACGTAGAAGAATTCAGTCATTATGACAGTCTTTTGTGAAAAAGTCCTTATAAGAGACACCCTGACAAAAAGAAGCGCGGAGGCAGAGATTTGCGATACGTGACCGTAGTCCAAGGAATGCCAGCAGGTGCCAGAATCTGGAAGAGGCAGAGGGATTTACCTGAGGTCAAACCAGTTGTTAACCGAGCCTAACTGGACAAGCGCGGCCCCTGCGTAAGCACAGCACCTCCTCTTGCTGAGCCTAGGTTTGGCTGAGAATCCAAACCGTGTGTTTTAGCCCTGTGCCTCTAAAGTGATGAAAACACTTTCTGCTTTTATTTGGTTATTCAGACAATAAATATTTCCCGCCCACCAACTGTATGCCAGGTCTGTTCATTTCCTGCGGCAGGTGGAAAAGTTACCACCCTGGTTGACGGGTTGGTAGTCGGAGCATCTCATTATAGGCTGGCTGTCTGGGTTCCTCACTTGGCCTCGGCTGGCACGGCTGGGATGGGGCCCCAGTTTCTCTCTGTGGTGTCTGGCTGCCTGGGTGGATCATTGCCTAAAAGTGCTTGGTCTTACTAGGATGTCCCCTCCTGATTCTTTGGCTAGAGAGAGTAGGCTTTGGTCGGGGCTTTTATTGTCGGAAGTTGGCATGTGTATAGGGCAGGGAGAGGTCAGTGCAGGATAGCTGTTCTCTGCTCAGTTCGGGTAGCCTCTCTCGCAGCCACAGTTCGAGCTTTCTCTAGGGGCCTGCAGCCACCCCTCCCACGCCCCCTCAGGCCTGCACTTACAGTGGTCCCTCACACGGGCCCTGGTGTACACCGCCACCCCCCGTGTGTCTCCTAAGTGTACCCACACCATTGCGATCCCCTTACTGAACACCCATCAGCGTCTCACCAGCAAGCTGACGAGTCACCACGTGACTGTATTCTGGCCGAAGGGACATTGGCAAAGTGTGACGTGGAATCTTCTGCGACCTTTCCTTAAGAGTTAGTCTCCTTCCTTGGCCCTTTCTTCATTAGCCTGCCTAGCATGTGATGTTGCTGTCCATCTCGGACGACGAAGACGAGGGGCCCCCCCGGGACGGCAGTGTCCTGAGGTGGAAGGAGGGGTGCTGTTCGGGGCCGGAGCCGATGTCAGCACTTCCTGGCTGTGTGATATTGGGAGAATGGCTTAACCTTTTTGGATCTTGATCTTATCTGTGAAGTGGGTTTTTAATACTGGTTACTCCACAGGCTTCCTTGGACGAGAAAATGAGACGATTCTTATACAAGGGCCTAGTACATGTGTGCAAACAGGAGGGATTCCTGTTGTGAGTTTGCCTTTAATGGGAACTCCAAACTCGTATGCTCCCGCAGTGAACATGCACGGCCTGCATTTACTCTCACCACGGGAATACTAACACCTTAGGTCTGCAGTGTGCAGAGCACTGGGGCAGTTATTGTTGTGTTTAATCCACGCAGCGCTTCCGTGAGGAAGGAGACAGCCCGGCACGACCATCCTTTTTTTACATTGGGAAAGGAAGAGCCACAGAGAGGGAAACGACTTGCAGGACGATACTTACCTAACCAGTTAACTCATGAGTGACAGAGTCAGGCCTAGAATCGTTGCCCTACCTCTGCAGGAGGGATATAGGCAGTTGAACATCCTTATTGAGCGACCCTGTTTTCTGCTTAAATTATTTAAAAAAGTCCTGTGGTAAATACCAGGCCTCAGATCAACTGTATCGGGCAAGTGTGCAAACTGTTCCCTGAGGGAACTTGTTGCACGACCAACACGGGTAGCGGGGAGGACGTCTCCAAATGTGGGTGAAGTCCACAATTACAAAAACGTTAGGAAAACCGCTCAGATCTGTGATGCTTGGTCTGAAGCATCCGTGTAGCTGTGATAATTTTCCTGTCTAGCGGGGACTCAAGAGGAAAAACAGACTAGAGGAGCCAGTGTGGTAACTTGCAGCTCGAAAGGAAACGTCCAGGTCTCCGACAGTACGATGCCGGCTTTTGAGACCACAGGGGGAGCTGGCACCTGAGCTGGCCAGACAGACAGCAGACCACAGGTGATGCCCTGGAACGGTGCACTGTTAGAAAGGTGCTTCCCAGTCAGTTTTGGATGAAAGACTAGGGTTAAACTGTGACCAGTCAGTAGGTAAAAATGAGAGGGAGAGGGTTTTAGACAGCACGTAACTATCTGCCTCCAGCATAGCCTTTCCTTACTAAAATATCCAGACGCGGTGGAAAGAGATGACAGCTCATTAAAGTGGATGAGGCCGGCACTGAGATTCACCAGCGCCTGAGTTAGGGAGAGCCTGTTGCTAACTGTCAGGCCGCTGGAGCTGGCAGGAGAGCAGAGTCCTGCCCTCCTGCGGCCGAGGGCTGCCGCGGCAGTCATGCCCCTGGGCAGGTGGGCCACGGTGTAGGGGCGTTGGTCTGGTTGCGGTCCTGGCCACCTGAGGTTCCTCTGCCCCACCCCCTCTCCTACCCTCCTCAGTGACTCCTGTGTCCTATCTCCGCTTCCCTCAGATTTCTGACTCAGGCTCCCCTTCATACCCTCTCCTTGCCCACAACACAGTGACCCCTTACTCCCCCGCAAGCATGCACTCGCTCCCTGTGTCTTGGAAAAGGAGCCACAAGATGGCAAATCCCTCAGCATCACATCCCAAACCTACAAGCCATCTGCCTTCTGTTCCTGCTCCTCTGTCTGAGCCAAAAGTTGTTAATATGGATAAACTAGTCTTTTATAGAGTGTTTCCTGCTTTCATTTAAGGAAATCCTTCCTTATCAGCTAATAGTCTCTTAATTTTCTTCTCGAAGTCCTGAAATTTATTTCCTGATGTTTAAAGTCTTTGATCTTCCTTGAGCTGATTTTTGCTTTGTGAGATAGGATTCCAGTTTTGTATTTGTGGTGTGAAGTCTGGTTCTCTGTCTAGTTCTTTTTACGGAATGATCTCTGTCACCACTTGTCACTGGTGTCCTCTCTGCCATCACCAGTGTTATGTCCAAGGAGAGTCAGTTTCTGGGCTCTCTGCCTGTTCCACCAGTAATTTTATGGTCCACGAGGATTACTATTATTGATGAAGTTGGGTAAATTTTGCCCTGTTTATAGGAGGAATGGTTTTAAATATTTTTGTCTTTTGGAGAACTTGACCTGAAGTTTTAGCGGTAAGGAAACACCACGGACATCTAAGACGGAAGGTATGAAGAAGGGGACTGGGCCACTTATAGAGCAGGTTGGGTCACGGTCATTACATAAGTGTAGCTGCAGCAACCCTGTCCTGGGTGTTCATAAATAACTCTGTTAAGACTATATGCTGATTAGAATATTTATGAGCAGGATTCTCCTTCATAGCATTAATTGCACATTTGGCTATTGTTTGCAGGGTTCTAGGAGTTGGGCACACTAGTCATAGCTCAGGGGAGCTATATTACAGAGCTAGGGTGATTACCTTTAGTAAGGTCTAGATGTAGAAAATGATTATTATTAGTGCGGACATGAGAAGGCAAGTCAGAAGTTTACAGTGTTAAATCAGGAATGAGGACAAGTATGATAGAGTATAGCAGATAGAAAAATCTTGTTCTGATCATCTTGGGTGAAAACTATCTTGTTCATGAGGTTATCAGCTTGTTCTGAGTATCTTGAGTTAGAAGTCAAGTTCTGGACTGTTTTGGAAGTCCTTTTGTTTTCTGTACATCTCCGTTGAAGATCTTCGTTTGTTCTTCTTGAGACCTCATATCATTGGAGTCACGCAACATTTGTCCTGTGTCTGGCTTATCATCAAGTATAATGCTCTCAAGGCCTGTCCATGTTGTATGGTGGCACATACCGGAATTTCATTCCTTCCAGTGGCTGAATAAGAAGCAGCCTGTGTTTTAACAAGTGCTCCAGGCTGTTCTGATGCTTACTCAAGTTTGAGAACCACTG
The DNA here is from genome assembly GCA_028533065.1 of Trachops cirrhosus. Taxonomy (NCBI): domain Eukaryota; kingdom Metazoa; phylum Chordata; class Mammalia; order Chiroptera; family Phyllostomidae; genus Trachops; species Trachops cirrhosus. Next base: position 55,142,806 of record CM052550.1, read on the forward strand.
ACCTCGAGCAACACTTCTCAGATTTTACTGTACGTCAGAATCACTTGGGGATTTGTGAAAATGCAGGTTCTGTTTTATTAACTGAACTATTAGCTGATTCATTAGTGGGGCCCAAGCTTCTGTGGATCAAACAAGCTCCGAGTGAATAGGGTTGAAAAACCACTGTCTTGGGCCATCACAGCTGTGCCCAGCTCCCCCTAGAGCAAGGGGTAACTGACCAGAGGAAGGGTCAGTCTCATTTTGGGGTGGAGTCAGGTAGAGGCTGGGATCTATTGTTGCCTCATGGACCAGGAGACGTGGACCTCGAGAGTCTATGTTCTCTGACTCGGCCTGTCTAGCTAGGAGATGGGCATGAGCCTCACGGGGCACCTGGATTGCGAAGGGCTGAAATCTGGGGACATTGTGGGGGCTCAGTGTTAATTACTGCACTCTGAACGACAGCCCGATCCACCCTCAGTCACTGCCTTGAGGCTTTCTGCAGCGCATGGCTGGGAAAGAGCCAGGTCGTGCTGGAAGGAAGAGGGGTGAGGTGAGGTGGTGGGCACCAGTGGGCCTCGGGGACAGGCTGGGGCAGGCCAGTGCCGTCACATCAGGGGCCCCTGAGCCAGGCAGGAGGGCCAGCACTTCCGTCCTCCTTCCTGATTGAATCTGACATGGCATAGGACAGCAGGGAGTGAGGGAAGGACGGGCCGACAGCTTCATCCACATGATGCCAGATTTGTGTTTCCAAAGCAACGGTAACCGCCTCTGAGTGAGTCTCACGACAGAATATCCACAGCCCAGGACTGTTCCCCCCGAGGATATCCCACAGAAGAAATCGCCGCGTACGACCATGAGCTGTTCCCGTCCAACCCCTCAGACGATGCAAGCTGCCACTTGGGCGTGGTCTGCGAGTAGAAAGAACAAAGATAGTTGGGAACAGTTTTTTAGAGCTTTATCTGTTTTGTAAGTAGAGTGGCTACTGTGTGGGAAGGAAAAGGAGTGAAATGCACGATAAGGAAACTATCGTTCATGTGATGAATTACTTTGAAGCCATTGAAAATGTTATTTAAAAGAATGTTAATGATATTGAAAACATGGTCATGATTAATAGGAAAAAGGCTCAAATAACACACATGTGTGTATATACACATTTATCCTATGTAAAAATTTTAAACTGCATTAAAGAAAAATTATAGAAAATACGGTAAAAAGACGAGTGGTCATCATCGGGTAGTAAGAGAGCAGTGGCTGTTAATTTTCTTATTTACTGTGTTTGTATTTTCTACTTTTCTGCATCATTTGTAGTGAGCATACTGTATTTACTAATAAGAATTGTAAAACTATCTTCTAGGGAAATAAAAAAATTTAAAAAATACAAAATTTAATGTATTTTTAATCTTAGAAAACAAGAGATAGCATTTTAGTTCTTGATAATATTTTAAATGATCATCTGTCACACAACCCTTCTGAAGGTCCACTGACACCCAGAGAGACAGCCCTAGGCTCGGCGACCCGCCCTGGTCTTGCTCCGAGGTCCCTCCGACATCTTCTCCTCGGCTCTGACCTTCCCTTCGCTCCTGTCCTGGGCAGGACTGCGTGGTCTGCATCAGACCCAGGTACTCTCTTGCCCCAGGGCCTTAGCACTGGCCCTGTGCTGGGCCTGCGGTGCTTCCCCCGGGCCTCTGCACCTTCATTTCAGTTTTTCCCTCCAAACTGCCTTCACACTGAATTCATTTAGCATGCACTCACTAAGCCTTTCCAGGAGATGCTACTTCAGATCCCTCAGTTCCTGCAACATTTTATGTGCCCCTCTCTACTTTCATTTTCCTCATTAGCATATGTTGCTGTTTACCAACCTCTATATTTTACTTCCCTATTTCTTTATGGCCTCTCCCACTCATTATAATCTCAGCCCCCATGGGTCAGAGATTTTTGTCTTTTTTCTACTTCTGTAGCTCCTAGGACAATGCGTGGCACTGGTTGTTAGAAATCAGTGGTTGAATGAGCGGACAAAACAAAAACTCCATTTCTGGCCCATAAAGTCATGAAGGATGGAAAGCTTGTAAATATTTCTCTACTAACAAATTAAGTCAAAACCATTTACAACCGAGGCACTTACTGCCCGTTAATGATAGCACCCCGTACGCTTCTGTTGCTCCAGTGGTTTATAGATGTTATTTTCAGGAAATGTGAATATACTCAATAGTGCCAGGAATACCCTATTATTGGGTGGGCATGCTCGAAAGAAAAGGCAGCTTAGTTTCGGAATGGCGTATGGCTTGCTAGTCGGGGTTGAAGAGCTTGCTGGAAAACAGTCTGGAGAAATCTCTTTCTAACAGCAAGTCTTCGATTCATGTAACGTGCATTCACTAAGCATCTGCTGTGTGAGGAGGCCTGGTCCACACAGTGAGAAAGGCATCACTTTGTCCTGGATGTTGCTTCCAGTCTCAGTAGGGGGTACGGACACGTGAACAACAAAAATGCGATGAGATACTGTAGACACACAAAGGAGGGGCGGATAAGCAGACTCGAGAGGTTGGGGGAGGTTTCTGGGTGGAAGTCACATCTGCGCAGGATAAACAGGGAGATGTCCGGGAACAGGGCCTTGGTGGAGGTGGAGGTGGAGAAGGCGCTGAGCAAGACTGCCCCAGGGGGTCCTGGAGGCCTGAGGGTCAGCGTTCTTCCGAGAGGCCGGAAAGCTCCCTGTGGTTTGGGTGTGGACCGTGACGCACTTGTATCCTGGATTCAGTCACTTTCCATCCGCCACACTGCCGTCACCCCAGTGCAAGCCACTGCCATCTCTCACCTGGCCCACTGCAACAGCCCTCTCCCTGGACTCCCTGCTTCTACTCCGTACCCTGTCAATACTGAGAAGGAGAAAAGCGGCCCCTGGCAGGCGAGAGCTGGTCTCGCACGCACTGCCGGGCCATGGCGTTCTCCTGCCCACCGTGAGCACGGCGCCGAGCCACAGCATCAGGCAAGGCCACGCTGCACCCTGACGGATGGAGGACAAAACAGGACCCGCTCTGTAATCATGTCTAAGCGGAGGCAGCGGCTCAGACGACATCCGGACCACAAGACTGACCGAGGAGCCGTCCGTCCGGGCTGAAGCGGCCGCGGCTGCTGCTTTGCCAAGTCACGGTTCAGCTTCGCTCTGCTCCTCCCGAGTTCAGGATCAGCAGCCGTGGTCTCCCCCGCCTCCCGACAGCACCCAACCCGCAGCAAACCCCCGTTCTTGGAGTCTTCTCCAGAGTCACCTAACACAAGCTGAATGCTGTCATTTCTAACACCCTGTAAGGGGGACCCTTCCTCAGTTCCCTTGATGTGTGTTCTCCCTCATTGCGAGGAGTCAGCAAACACAGTTGTTTAACTATTGGTGTGTTCCTGGTGGTCCTCTGGAGGACACCGACGATACAGAAATACACGAATACAGTAATATTTCCCTATAAAAAACCTCTATAATGGCTTCCCATGACTCTTAAGGGTCAAAATTAAACTTTCCCCAACACCTCCATCATTTGATTCTGCCTGCCTCTCAAGACCTCACTCATCTGCTCACAAGTGTTGTTTGAGGACCCACAACGAATTGGAAGTATTTCTCGGCACAGGTACATTTCACATGGCTGTGTGAAGAAGGGATCAGAGCAAGAAACCAGGGCAGAGGGTAGGGGGACCGGCTACATGTCTCTTTTAGCCCAGAAACAACTGGATTGGAATTGGGGAAGGAGAAGGTTCAAACCTAAGGTCCAGCATCATGCTAAGTGTGATAAGCCAGACAGATACTGCATATCGCTTACACGTAGAATCTAAAAAAGCTGAACTCAGAGAAAGAGGAGAGTGGTGGTTAGGGGTGGGGAAGTGGGGGAAGTGAGGGGACAGTGGTCAAAGGACACCTGCTTCCACTGATAAGAACAACAAGTTCTGGGGAGCTGATGTACAGCATGGTGACTACAACTAATAATACCATGTTATATACTTGAGAGTTGCTAAAGGAGAGTAGATCTTAAATGTTGTCAGCATTAAAAAAAAATAGTAATTACGAGGCCTGATGGAGGTGTTCGCTAACGCCCTGATGGTCATCATTCTGCAATACGTAAACGTGTCACACCGGCACTCAGCACACCTTAAACTTCTACAATGTTGCATGTCAATTATAGCCCCGTAAAACTGGGGGGAAGACCAAAATGCCATATCCAGATTCCCGGTTTGGGCAACGGGGGCCACCAGGGGCTATATTCCTGGGAGAGGGATCAGGACAGATGTATCAGCCAGGGTTCTAGGAAAGGCCGTCCCTCGGCTGGGCTGGAGGGAGCCTCATTTGCTAGAGAAGGCTGCTTCCAAATTATCCTCGGAAGGGGGCCTCAGCAGTTTCTGGGAAGGGCTGCAGGAATTCTCGGTTGCCTTTGGCCTGTGGGCTGGTGCCTGTCGCTGAAGGAAATGGTTTGAGTAATGTACCTATTTCATGTTCGAGTTTATTTATATGTTTAAGGGAGACATATTTCAGTGGAGTCAGTAATGTATTTCTTATGGCCTTCTGGGCTTAAATAAAATGATGATTAGAGTAATTCGGGGTTCATCAAGTAGTGCAGAAACAGCTGCCATCTGCCATTGCTCTCACTGGTAACTCATTTACTTCTTATAATGGGTTTCCACGTCTGTGAATCAGGTTAGAGTGTGTGGCTCGTGCTCAGAGGAACCAGTAAATGACTGGCTTTTGTGTTAGAACTCTCCCAAGTAAATTACTCAGCATTCATTGCTTGTAGGGTTTAAAGAGAGACTGAATTTATTTTGATTCCCACACCCTTCACTCTAGGACATGTTATAATGTTCCCACCACAGAGACTCGGTGGCACTGACTAATTGTGTGTTTTGCATATTGATAAACACTTGGTTATTTATGAATGGAGCCATTGCAGGGATGAAATTGGCACTTTAGTCACATCACAGCCATTTCTGCAAGGCTCTCTAACCCATGTCAGGGGAGCTGGGATTTGAACTCATGTATTGAAAGCACAGGCCATCGATTGTCTTCTCAGTGAGTCCCAAGGAGAGGAGGGAGAGGCTGGGGCTCAATGTATCAGACTGGTTCTCCAGAGCCGTGCTGTCCGGTTTTGTGAGGCTTAATTTAAGTTTAATAAAATACAAAATCCAGGTCTCCAGCCACACCAGCCATATTGCAAGTGCGCAGTACCACCACACTGCAGAGTGCCCGGCACGCCCGTCCTCGCAGGAAGTTGGGCCGGACAGCACTGCTCTGGACTTGCTGGAGCTGGGGTCCTTCCCGGGTTCCCTGAGTTAATAGAATTTGGTTTCATTAACTGACGGGCTGGAAAGGCTGTGGAGGCTAAGGCGTGCCTGGTCATATTTCAGGCCCTGAGTGTATCCAGAATTCGATTGTTCTTCCCACCCACGACCTTCGCTGTCGACTCCCCTGGACTTACTGCTGTGCCTTCTGATTCCTCTTCCAGAGGCACCCTGGGCTCCCACAGTTCCCTTCTCTACGGAACAGCCAGAGTGACCCTGCCCAGAGCTTTCCGCTGGCTTTGTGTCTCACTGGGAGTCAAAGCCAGCAGCCTGCCAATGACCGCCAGGGCCCTGTGTGTCCGACTCCCCAGCAGCCTTCATGCACCTCCTCGGTCTCTGCTGCAGCCGCCCTGGCCCCCAGCTGTGCTCCCCACCCCTTCCCACACTGGCCGTTTGGGAGAGACTCTCCTCCCAGATATCCGTACGTCTTGTTGCTTCACCCCCTCCAGGCCTTTGCTCAAAAGCCTTCCCTGGCGACCCTACCATCTCAGTCCCCCTAGACAACATTTCCTGCTTCCTTCCCTGCTTTCCTGCCGCTTGCCACTATCCATGTACCGCCCGTGGTACCTGTTAGTATTGTTTATTTTCCAGCCCCTCCACTGGAAGGTAAGCTCCGCCAGGCAGGTTTTGTCTGTTTTGTTCACTGTAATACCGCAGTGCTTACAACAGTGCCTGGCACATAGTAGGTGTTTAATAAGTATTTATTGAATGAGTGAATGCATTTTGTGATTCAAGTGCCCACTGGATGGTTGGAAATGAGTAGGAAGGCATGGGCCTTAGACTGAGTGAGACTGTCTCATTCTAGATGAGAAACTTTAGGCACGTTGATTAATTTCGTGAACCTTGTTTCCTCATCTGTAAAATGGAAATTATAATATCTGGGTGGAAGGGTTGACATTAGGGTGTTTCTAGCACATAATCAGGGGCTACAAAATTTGGCCCAGGACCCTTCTCCATCTGCTGGTATCTCTGTGAAAACCATGCTGGCCTTTCTCTCCCTGTGCATTTTGAAGTGCCGTGCTTTTATTTGAACAATAAAAAGGATATATACAATGTTTTGGAAACCTTACAAGATTTCCAGTCTCTGTGAGATTTCAGAGCTCATCTTTACAATGGTTTTTAGATGTGAAAGCCAGTGGTCAGTGTGGATACTCTATACAGGAATGTCTTACAGAAATTCAAATGGAAAACTAGGTCAGGCTGTATAGCACAGCGTGTCGTAAGCCTGCTGAGCTCAGGGGGAACCTGTCCCGTAGTGGATGGGCTCCTATTCACATTGTACGAGGGACTTTAGTTTAGCCAAATAGTCTAGTTTACATGGCCCATCATGTTGAGTTGATGCTGTTTTGAATTCTATTGTTTTTATACTTCCATAGGAGCCCTGTGCTTATAGAGTGCATACCTGGCTTTATGTTTGTATGTATTTCGGAGTGTAGCTGAGTCCCACCAGGAAAACGGAAAACAGCAAACCGCGTAAACATTGGAAACAAAGACAACTTAACGCAGCGCAGTGGTCACACAAGGCTGGAATGGCTGAGTCCCGAGGCCCAAATGGGATGGCGGTGCCCTCTGGAGACTGCCGTCTGCGGGAAGCCCCCCACCCCTAGGCTGGAGGGGCAGAAGGCGGTGGTTTCAGAGCCAGGGTGTGACGCCACCAGGGGGAAGCTCAGACAACAAAGGGCCTGTCTGGGGGACTGGAGCTTTGTAGGGGATGTCACTGTTTCCAGAGAAGCAACCCAGTGCAGACAGGGATGGTAATACTCGGGCTTTTCCCTTCCCTCTGCCCTTCACGTCTTCAGTAATGCTTCCCGTCGGCTGAATCCGGCAGAAGCCAGCTGACCTGGGAGACTGGGAAATGCACCTGCTGGGATCAGCCCTTCTCCACCGCATGTGCGGACACACACACACACACACACACACAGTCCGTGTTAGTATGTGTGTGTAGAAAATAACTGGGAGGACACACAAAGAGACATTAGCGGGGATTTTCTTTAGTAGTATTCTGGGTAATTTTTGTTTTTCTTTTCACTTGCCTGTGCTTTCCAATTTTCTCCAATGGACTTGGAATAAAAATTAAAAAAGCATGAAAAAAGAGAAATGGAGACAGAGGGAGGGGCAGGAGGGAGGGAGGGAACCCCTAGCAGGCTGGGCGGGGTTAAAACGTGAGGAACAGAGGTGCCCAGCACAGGTGGGCACCTGACAGATCTTAGCTGCCCTGTCCTCCCTTTCCTGGTCAAGAAGCTGCGGCCACGATCCCCTTGTGAGGTCCTAGCACCTGTGCCCTCAGAGGCACGTCTGGCCCTTGTGTCCCTGGCGGAGAAAGCTGTGATCCTGGACACTCCTGAGTCTGCAAGCCTTCTGGGCGGTCCTTCCAATCTTCCAGGTCCACAGCTGAGTAGAGAGGGTGAGGCAAGAGCTCAGCTGTTTGGCCTGGCTAAGCAGGTTACACTTTCATTAGATACAAACCAGGGAAAAAACCTCACCCTGGGTGAAGATTTCTATTTAGAGCTGGGAAACTGGGCCATTTCTGAAATCAGTGACCCACATTTCTGCTATAGAAATTTAAGATGAAATATTGTTAGGGCTGCATGTGGGCATGGAAGCGTCATCAAAAGGCAGGGTGAAGGAGAACAGGAGGGAGGGAGGGAGGAAACTTGAAAGGGTTCCGTGTTTGAAATCTCTCTTAACCTAGCTAACAATATACAATAGTGGAAGTAAAATGAGTATCCCAGCTGTGTATTTGTTTTCCTGGAAGAGCAATGTTTGCCAACTGGTGGATCGTTCAGCAGGGGAAAAAATCCATTTCCACTCTGAGGCCTGTTAGAAAAATGACAGCTTCCCCGCCCCCCGCAAAGAGCAAGTCTGGGTGCCTCAGGCTGACCAGCAGCCGTGTGCTCTCCGTCATGGACTTCCGAGAAGCTGCTTGATCTCATCGATCTGGGCGCTTCCTACTGGACCCTGTGGAGCGTCTAAGGTCCATGGGCTTTGGGGGCCCAAGTGCCCATGAATCCTGATGGTGGAGGCGAGTGGTCACCCGGAGGAAGAAGAGAAAAACGACAGCTGTCCGCAGTGCTTCTTAGACTTTCCGTAGCTGCGTCGTCGGGGATTCTGGGGGGTCAGGGCCAACATTCGGATGGGGATACCTAGATGGAAAACACACAGGCCTGTCATCGTTTTATCCCAGGTTGTTGGACTGCTGGTTCTGTTGTCACTGTCAGCCCTCATCAGTGCCCTCCCAGAACTGTCCTGTTTCTCGTGTCCTGGCCAGTGGGAGTTAGTGCCTCCTTAGTTCGCCAGGAAGCGGAGGCTCGGGTCATCCCCGTGGAAACAGCTCCGTAGAAGCTAGTTTGTGGAAGCTCTTAGAATGTGACCCACTTCAGTGCCCTGAAAGTGTGTTTCTTGATGAGGGTGGGTGGGCTGGGGCCGTTGTCAGCCCCTCAGGGCTTGGTGGTTCTCCCAGGCCTCACAAAATTGTGCTCTTAGCGTGTGAAAGCCATTTCCGTTTTGTTCCCCGCCGTTCCCAGAGTGCTTGTCAAAGAAGCATGTTGCTCCTCCTCCAGGCTTGTCTCTGCGTCTGCATTTTTATCAAGTTCCATCCTGTCTGTCTTTCTGCTTTCTTCTTCAGCTCTCCTTCTGCTCAGAAATGTTGGCAGTGTTGTGAAAAAACTGAAGCTTTTCTCCTTAGCTTTTCTGCTGTATCCTGTTGCTCTCGGTGCAAACGCTCACTTGCTCAGAAGTCTTTGGGGAGAGTTCCCCGTTTCTGAGCACCTCCGCTGAGTCCAGCCTGCCCGGGCAATTCATGTTCTGTTAACACTCATTTCACTTCTCTCAGTAAGTCGCTCTGCTGCTTTAAAGATGAGAGAAACTGAGGCTCAGGGAGGCCAAACAGCCATGCTCGTTTTCTCCACAACGAGAAGTTGGATTTGGCTCGGCGGGTGAAGCCCACGCCCACGGAGGGAACCTCAGACCTGCCTCCCCCCGCCCATCACCCCTGTTTTCTCCCTGTGCTCCCTACAACATCTGCTTTCAGTAGGCTATATTTTCCCGGCCATTGTCTTTTGTCCTTGTTCATTTTCTATTCCGTTATTTTCCTTGATGGCAGAGTGCTGCCTCTTCAAAATACAAATCTGATCACATTTCCCCTTAGCATGAAATAAATCACTCAGGCTTCCCTGCTGCTTTCCAGGCAGAATGCAGGCGCGGCCTCTTAGGCCCTATCTGGACTTCACCCTTCATCATGGCGTTCTCTGCTGCGCACCCTGCCCCCTAACTCCTGCTGAGACAGCAACCCCTCCTTTATCTGAGGTTCGGAGGTTCACCTGCTGAAGTTTTAGTTATCCACGGTCAGCTACGGTTCAAAAATACTCAGTGGGACATTCCAGAAGTAAACAATTCCTAAATTTTAAGTAGAAGCTGTTCTGATTAGCGTGATGACATCTCACGAGGCTCAGGACGTGAATCTGTCCTTTGTCCACAGTCTCCACGCTGTAGATGCTCCCGCCCATTAGCCACATTGTAACTGTCTTGGTTATCAGATCCCCTGCCGTGGCATCGCAGTGCCTGTGTCCACATGATCCTTACTTCACCTAATACTGGCCACACGTGTACACGAGGGTAGTGTGATGCTGGCAACTCAGGTATTCCAAAGACAAGCCGTGAAGTGCTCCTCATGTACCTTCAGAAGGTCAGTAATGGCCCACAGCACTTCCTGTGTTATTTCACTCACCTTGTCTCATCATGTAGCCATCTCATCATCTCAGGGCATCACAAGAAGAAGGGTGAATACAGCACAATAAGAGACCGTGTTCACATAACTCTGATCAATACTACAGTGTATTGTTATAATTGTTTTATTAGTGTGGATCTCTTACTGAGCTAAATTTGTAAGTTAAAGTTTATTATAGTTCTGTGTACGCGTATAGGAAAAAAACAGTATATACAGCGTGTAGTCCTGACTGCAATTTCAGGCATCCACTCTGGGTCTTGGAATTCATCCTCTGAGGATAAAGGAGACCACTATATGTGTGTGTGTGTGCTTTGACAATAAAAGAAAGGGAGGAAAGAAGAGAGAAGAAGTGAAGGATGGAGGGAAGGAGGGAGGGAGGGAGGGAAGGAAAAAAAGAAAAGAACATAAGCACCGAGATACCTCGACAGTTGATCTGAAAACCAAGTTGGCTACTTCACAGCTAACGGGCGGGAAGCGTCTACAGCGTGGGGACCCTGGGCAAAGAGAGAGTTCACGTCCCAGGCTGTGCGAGATTTCGTCACACTACTCAGGATGGCTGCAATTTAAAACTTATGAATTGATTATTTCTGGAGTTTCCCATTTGTTGACCGCAGCTAACTGAAAGCAAAACCAGGGATAAGGGGGGACTACTGTAACACTGAATTTACAGTCTTACCTTCTTCTTTTTATTAAGAAGTAGACGCTAACACTCAGGGGGAGCTCTCTATTGCAAACTACACTGGAGGGATTCTGGAGGTCAGAGCAGACCTAAGCAGCTAAGGCAGGAGGTTTGACTTCAGCCCAGCAAGAGTTAAGTCTTAGCTGGACGGCCAGTTCCGGGTGGGCGCATGAGTCCTGTGGTCAGAACGCAGGGTCGAAAGACAGTGCCTCTGGATTATGGACGTCACCTTGAGACAAGACTTTCCAGCCGGGGTTCAGAAAGGGCTGTGGCCAGGGCCCCGTCCTAGCCCGAGCTCTGTGCTCTGCCCTGGAAGACCACCTGCTTACCTGCCTTTGCTCACTTTCCAGGCCCGATGAATATACTCCTGGGCAATAAACTGGAAGCGGGACAGTGACAAGGTGGAGTTTCCAAGAACAAGCCAAACATGGGTCTGGACGGGTGCCATCGAAGGAGCTGGAGATGTTTGCTCTCAACAGAAGACTCAAGGGCCTGAGGTAACCATCTTCTAATCAAATGATCTCTGAGTCACGTAGCGGGGGACTGTGGAAGTAACTGTGGCAGGAGCCCAGGACACACTGTGAAGGAAGCAGGTTCTCAGTGTGCTTAGTGAGTGCGTTCTCCTGCTCTGTGCAGGAGTGTTAACAAAGCATAGACAGTCGTGTGTGTGTGTGCTCACATACATGTATATAAACATGTATTAAATATGTGCTTTCAGAGGAGGGGTAGCTTACAAAACTCAGTTTCTCAGTTTACAGAAATGTGTTTGCTTTCATCTTCACCTCCAAACTCAGAACGGGAGTCCCATTTCTGTAAGGCTGAAAAACCTGTGAACTGGCCACCGCAGGGCGCTTGGTCATTGCTGGCCTGAACTTGGATCTGTCGGGGGAAACGTCAGTTAATGGAAGGTTCCCACCCTGACACTGACGCTCTGTGAGGTGGCCTGTGGGACATCCTGGTGCCAGAGGGCAGGCTGCACGTCGGGTCAAGGCGTTGCTCCGCTGTCTCTGTCCCGGGCCTCCTGGCGCTGTGCTGGGGGTGAGAACACCCCAGTCCACGTGGGCCTGGGAATGGGGTCTGTCCCTGCTTGGCAGTCTCCCTAGCAAACCATCGAACCTGAGGTCCGGAGCTGTCGAGAGCCCTTGAATCCATAGCCAGTCAACCTGAAGTGTGGGGGACATCTGAATTGAAAGCAGTCTTGCAGAAAACTTTGTTCTTAACCTGTGGGTCCTCACGGACTCCAGCTGGTTAGGGTCAGGATGGTATTGCGGGCACACTCAGGCCTGGGGGCGGGACAGCACAAGGGTCTGTATACACTTCGGAGTGTGAGTGTTGCCACGCTGTTCACACCCCCGTCAGCACTGCATGTGTCTGGCTGGGTACTCCTGACCCCAGACAAATGGTGAGCTTTCTAACTTACGCCAGTGTCGGGTATCATTGCTTTCTTACCGCAGTTTTAATTTAAATTTCTCCATTTCCCGAGGAGATTGAACATTTTCTCATGTAGTTATTGGTCATTTAGTTCTTTATAAAGTGCCTGTTTATCTGTTTTGCTTAATTTTTTCTGTTGAAATCAATAGAATCAACTTTATTGTCTTTTTTCTTGTGTGTGTGATATTAGTTTCTGTCTTGACTTTCTACTTTCATTTGGATGTCTTTTGAAGAATTCTGATATAATAGTGTTTACTAATCATTTTCTTTGTGCCTGGTGTTTTCTAGGTCTTGTATGAGAATTAAATTCTTACCCTGAGGGCCTTAAAGATCTTTTTCTGTATCGTGTTCTTAATTTACAATTTTGATGTTCCAATATCAGTGTCTGACCTACCTGGAATTTACTTTTGTGGGTGACGTGAGGGAAGGGCCCCATTTCCTTTGTTTCTGCGTAAGGAACCAGCCACCCCAGCACCGGTTGGTGGCCGGTGCTCCTGTGCTGCTGAGAGGCCCGCGCTGCTGTGGATCGCTTTTCCGTGCGTGGGAGGCCTTCTCTCTGGCTCTCCATTCTGATTCGTTGGCCCGCTCGTCTGTTTCGAGCCCATGCGGCCGTGCCCACCCCCGTTCTCTCTGGCGCCTGCAAAGACACCGCTCCGCCTCACTCCGGTGCGTTGGTCATTCTTGGCCCTGCGCTCTTTGGTATAGAAACGTATGGCAATCAGCTTAGCAAGTTCTATTAAGATGAAAACTGCTGGTGTTTTGGTTATAATTTTATTAAATCTAAAGGTTAATTTGGGGGTAGTTGACCATTATATGCCATTAAATCTCTCGGTCCATCCATGGGGTGTGCCTCTCCATCTATTGAGGTATTCTTGAACAACCCTCTAAAGGTCTTACACAACTTTAATTAGATTTGTTCCTAGATACACTGCCTGTATATTGGCATACATTGTTGTAAATTGTGTACTGTTCCAGATTGTACCTTTTAAAAAAGTTTTAAAAAATTTCAATTACAGTTGACTGTATAATATCAGTTTCAGGTGTACAACATAGTGAGTCAACATCTAGGAGTGGATCATGTGGTACATGTTTGTTTAACTTTATAAAACAGTGGCAGCACTTCTTCCAGAGTTTCCGTTCCATTTTGCCTTCCTGCTGGCGATGCATGAGAGCTCCAGTTGCTCCACATCCTTGCCGACATTTGATATTGCCAATCATTTTTAGTTTAGCCATTGTAGTGGTAACATTGTAACAATTTCAATTATTATATTTTTAATTTCTAGGAATTCTATTCTTTTTTCTTCAAATCTGACCAGTCATTTTTAGACAGGCATAGTAATTTTTAGATACACTCTCCTTTACTTTCTAGAAACATGTTAAACTTGCTTTAGATCCTGTGTCTGATTATCCTAGCATCTACCAGGTGTCAGGCTGCCGTTGGCTCCGGGTCTGGATTTTTCATTGTTGACGGCGAGCTCATGTTACTGGAACTTCATCGGAGGGGATGCTCTGAGGCCTGAGTTGAAGATGACTTCCCTCAGATACGGAAGACGTCGTTCGCCCTCACGTGTCTGGGGAATTACCAACCCAGAACTCTTTGACCTGAAATCTCCCCGTGAGGCTTTTCAAATCAACCAGGCAGTTTGAATTCAGCCCATGAACCTCTGTGAGTCTGATTTGTGATTACAAACTCTCAGGGGAGATTGTTTCCCCTTTACTCATCAGAAAGGTTTCAGACGAGCCATTTCCTCGTAGTCCTCGGAGGGGTGGGTTTGTTCCTAGATCACTCTCGCAGTGAGGAACAGCTTTTAGGGTCCCGGCTTTTTCTTGGGGTCTCCAGTTGCACCATCCACTTTGAGAGGACCCTGGGCTTTGCTCTGCCAGCCAGAAAGACGGAACGAAAATGAAATTGGTCAGACAATGAAACCTGTCAGCTATAAACACTACCTTAAATCAAAGTCACGTCAAAGCAAGAGGTATAGACACCCAAAGTGAGGAAAAACAACGGCAGAGGATTAGGAACAAAATTATTATAGCTCTACCTGAAGACGTGCAGTGAGTTGGCTCTGAGGCCTTACACATCTCTTCCTGCATTAAGATTCACAGGTCATTTTCTCATTCGAGAAACGTCCTTGAGTTTTGCAGCATGCTGGGAGAGGTCACCTAGTAAAGCACTTAATTCCTCTTCTTCTTTTAAAAAAGTCTCCAGCCTGTGGTGGAAATATTACGGTAAACATTAGCACACGCTAATTCTGCTGTGAGGGGACACCGGGAGCGCCAGGTACTGCCAGCGCCGGCCAGCGGGGGTGAGGGTCCTTCTACTGCAGCGGTGCGCTGTGAGCACTCTTGTGCGTCTTTCTCGCTTGCTGCCCGATGACCTGGACAGGCTGCCTTATTAGAAGCAGAATTGCAGGGTTAAGTGCATGCTGATTTTAATATTGGAGTGCTATTATCTAATTTTTATTCAGTTACTCTCTCATTAGCAGAGCATGGAAGTTCTTTTTTCCTCCATACTGCAGTCAGCATTGGATATAATTTAAAAAATATTTTAGTCTTTTGTAGTCTTGTAACAGTTCTTATAAGTTAGTTTTTGCTCTCATCTATGAAGTGTACAGTGAAATTCAATGTCCAAGCCTCCAGGGGGCCAGCTTTTCCCCTTTCAGATGTTTGGGTATGGGTCTAGGTGTATGTGATTTCATGGCAGTGAGGACGGTGGCTGGGACATGGAGGAGTCCCTTTGCCATCCTCTGGATTGCTGGTGACTCCCCTGGAGAGGATCGTTGTCCTGCCTGCTCTCTGGGTATCTTACTGACATCTGCTGGAGGTGGGGTCTGGTTCTGTCCCTACTCCCATTGGCTAGGCCCTGCCTAGGTTCTTACTGGCCTGGGAGATCTCGAGTCTCCCCACACATTCCAGTTGGCCAGTGGCGTGGGCCAGTCCCTCTGAAACCTTTGCCTGCTGAGTCAAGACTCTTTAACTTCCTGGCTCTCTCACTGCGAAGCCAGGGTGAGCATTCTGGGTGCTCTCTCACTGGAGAAGATCCTCAAGGTGTCCTAACTTACAGACCGAGCGAAGGCAGATGCACTGCGCAGCCCAGCCCATAGTAGGAGCCCAATGGCTCCACGTCCTTGCTGGCCCTTGAGATTGCCAGTCATTTCAAGTTGAGGCATCATTTTCCCCTCTCTTTCTGCAGTAGGCAGCCACGTGTCTGGTCGGATCCTCACACAAGCCCAACATGCTGGAATAGTGGGTTAAAGAGGAAGAGGAAACGGTGCTCAGAGTTAACCACGCCTCCTTTTCTGATAGATACCCACTCCAGACATTCTCCTGTGAATGTATATCTATTTCAGGGTTGGGGTGGAGGGAACCTTCCCTCTCCTGTCTTCATGTTTCCATGTGGTAGGACCTCCATTACAGTAACTCTCCAGCCTTTCTCTAAAGTCTCACTTAATCCTTTGAAGACAAAGAAGAATCTGGGGCTTGGAGAGGAAGCTGGGCCTGGGAAGCTCAGCTCCTGCCCTTTTCTGAGGTCTGTAGAGGGCCCCCATTCTGCCTCGGGGCTCCCTGCTGTGGGTTTTGCGTGGGCAGGATCTGGTTCCGTCGAGGGAGCCCGTGTCTGTCTGATGTCACCTGTGATCCAGTAGGCAAGGCAGGCATTTGGGGGTTCCATACTGGGGAGCCTCAGTATTTCTTTCTCTCTCCCCCTCTCTCGTGTGTATTGTTGAATCCCGTGTGGATTGATCATTAAGTCGTTTTCATCTTTGAAAACACAGATTTTGTAAACATTCTTTTTTTAAAAACCATTTTATTTATTTATTTTTAGAGAGAGGGAAAGGGAGGGAGAAGTAGAGGGAGAAAAACATCGATGTGAGAGAGAAACATCGATCAGCTGCCTCTCCCACACCCCCAACAGGGGACCTGGCCGGCAACCCAGGCATGTGCCCTGACTGGGAATCGGCCAGTAGTGACCTTTCCGGTTGCAGGACGACGCCCAACCCACCAAGCCACTCCAGTCAGGGCTGCAAACGTTCGTGTCTGTGTGTCTGTCCTGCTTCTCTGATGTACTCATTAGAGTAAATTGTTAGAATGGAGTCACTGGGTCAGCTGGGTGCTGACGTCAGCTTTGGAGAGGTGCTACCTGGTTTTCCTTCAGTCACTCTGTCATCAGCAGAGAGTGGGCGTTCCTTCTCCTCCAGCACTCTATAAGTAACTTAAATCTTTGCTCATCTGCTAGCTGAAATATTGCTTTAATTTCCATTTCTTTTATTACTAGTGAGCTTGAACATCTCTTCCAATTTGTTTTCCTTCTTTAATTGGCTTGTGAATGTTCTTTGCAAAATTTTCCGTTAGGGTGGTTTTTTTCCCCTCTTCTTGGATTTGTAAGAGTTATTTTTGTGTTAGGGCGTCTCAGTCCTTTGTTGATGGCAGATTAGTGTAGTGGCTGGGAGCCTGACTTTTCCAGGTGTGACTTTAGCTTAAGCTCCTAAGCTCCCTTGTCACTCTTCCATCTCTGAATTAATTCATATTTCACAGGGGTGAAATAGTGCTCTTTTCCTCTCACAGCCCCCACCTCAACTATACCCCTCCAAGGATGACTGGGAGAGGCGGGGTTGGTAGCAGCTGAGAGAATTGGACGTCTTTCCATAATAGTGACACACCCAGAGAGGGCAGGCGTCACAAAGAGAAGAACCCGGCAGCATTGTGAAGGACATGTAGAAGATGGGGTGCGGGGAAGATGATGGGCTAAACACTTTTTTTTGAAGGAAGTCTTTCTGGGCGTTGTCATCTCTCCTTTGTAGAGTCTCTGATCCCCCCAACTACTTATTAAATAGTTCTTTTTTGCACTTAGATTCAGAACTGTATTTCTTTGGTATCTGCCTCTGTGTGACACTGGATTTAAAGAGAGCAAGAAGACTTACTTGGCCAGGGATTAACTGAGAAGGGGTATGTGAGGTGCATTTTTCAAAGAATTGTCCTAATCTGTTATTAGTCTTTGTACTAAATTTATGGCTTTTTTCCATAAAGGAAAAAACCATTTTAACGCCAAACATTTTAAAGTAAAGTCTCCGGGGCTGTGTCCGTGATGATGTGTTTGTTTACAGGTAACAGAAGCCACGGTGCAGACGGGCTTCAGCTGTGTCAACTGTGTTGGCTCAGAGGCAGGAAGTCCAGCAGTGGGTGGGCCCCAGGTCAAGGGCTCCGATCTTTCCGTCTTTCTGTGTCCCTTTCAGAGTAGCAGTGACATCGTACGGTTGATTTCTCGTGTCGCTGTAGGACACCTGCCAGGAGCAGTCAGGGCGCCGTTCCCTGCCTGTGGTCTCTGTTTAGCGGGGAAAGAGAAAAAGAGAACGGGTGGTTTGCTTGGTGGTTCCCCCCAGAGCAGGGGAAGTCTTTCCCAGCGACTCCCATCAGACATCTCGCCATCATCTCAGAAGGTGTCAGGACCCCATTTCTGAAGTCATGGTTGGCAGAGAGGAGAGGTTTGGGGCACTTGGCTTAAATCTGGGGTTCTCAAAGTGAGGTAGACCAGCAATATCAGCCCTTCTTTGAAAAGAAGATTCTCAGGATTCATTCTAAATCCAGTAAAGCAACAGCCCTCTGGTTTAATAAACCTCCACATGATTCGGATGCCCCCTCAAGCCTAGACCCACTGGCTCAGGGCACCACAGCAGCTGAGCTAGTTTATGTCCCCGAACCACAAGGTGTGGTTAAGGGAGGCATGGCCTCCTGAACAAAGGTGAGGCATTGCAGGGAGGAAGGGAGGAAAGGACAGTGAGAGGTGCCGAAAACGGCCATGACATGAGAAATCCAAAGCCCAGGTGACCCTTTAAACATAACTTTTCAAGTTGAAAAATTAATACATGTGCATAGTCCAGTTTCTAATCGTGGAAAGGTGCAGGTGACATATGATGCTCATGACCTTACGCTTGCTTTTTCATTCACTGTATCAGGGGCGCTGTTTTATATCAACACCCATACATCTCTTCCACGCCTTCTAAAAGCTGTGTGTTCTTCCATTCCATGAAGGTTCCATAGTTAACTCCGTTAGTCTCCTACTGGTGGACTTCTACATTGTTTCTAAGCTTCTGCAAAGGGCATCTATGTCCACGTAGATATTTGCATGAGAGCAGACATGTACAAGCAGAGTTTTTAGTTTAAAGGGAAATTCTTTTCACATTTTGGTGGATACTTGCAAACTGTCCCTCACGAGAGGGGCGCTCATGTGTCTTCCTGCCAGCAGTGTGTGGGGCCCATATCCTACCAGCTCGAGCTCTTACCGCACTTCCAGATTTTCCCTACGTGATAAACAAAAATGCTGTTAGTTTAATGTGCATCTTTTTATTTACATTTAAATTGGCACTTATTTATGAGGAAGGCTGGATTACTTTTTCATGTTTTCTTATGTGTAAAATTCCTTTTTAGATCTTTTTCCAAGGTCCTAGCCACACAGACATTCATATTTATGTGGTTTCCTGCGAGGTTTCTGACTTCATCATCAGGCAAAGAAAGGTCTTCTCAACGTCAAGATTTTAAAGTGATGTTCTAATAGGAAAGAGATTAAATAAAGCATCTCTGGGATGATAAGTCAGTGCCGTTCCACTTGCAGAAATGTGGCTTGCTCAGAGCCTTGGGGGAACGCGTGCCTTGCACAAGCCTGTCTCTTTTCCACCCAGGTGCCGGTTAAAATGGTTGTGGGCCCTGCCGTTGAACAATTATTATAATCATGTCAAGTCTGAGCTTCTGGTGGAGACCTGAGCTCTGTGTCTGTAGGATGATATTTACAGTTCCAGGCCCTGTAGCTCCGGTGGAACACCCCCACAGGGCACCCCCCTCTCTCTGCTGTTGTCTGAGTCCCATTCCTAGGCCTAGTTGATCCTCTGTAGGTAGCTTTCAAATACCAGCTCCTCTGGGTCTTGTTAAAATACTTTATCAATGCCCATCTTTCTCGGCAGGGGTGACCTTTAACTCAGCGGTGCTGTCACTACCTGACTTGGATAACCTCCAAAGGAAGGTTGCCATGGCGATCCTGCCTTCAGCTCAACCAAATCTGGCTTCTGTATCTTATTAAATGTTCCCTAAAAAGGAAAGCACCCAGAGACACAGAAGACGAGGGTCATTCACATGTAGCTGTAATGTTCTCTTGCCCCCTCCCCCTCGCTGATGGTCAGTCTTCCCTCCTCCGCCATGAGTCCAGTCATCACCCCTCTTCCCCTTTCCCAGTCGCAGCTGTCTTGGTAGGTGCTTAAATTTTAGCGGGTGTAGGGGTGGGGGATGGTTGTGGCAAATGTGAGTTTGCCTTTCAAAAGATATTTTTGCAACTCAGATCTAGCACCAGCGGCAAGTGTCAGAAGTAGATGCATAATGAGGCCACGTTAGCGGTGCCGATTGGATGGACACTTTTTTCTTTTTTCTTTTTATTGTGGCATCTCCCCGCTTTTCCTGCGGACTGTGTTTTCCAGAGACTCTGTTTTCATTAAATCTTAGGAGGTGATCTCCTTTAAACTACAAGCTCGGTGCTCCTTGTTGAGGAGGGGAGCTGTGCAGGACTTTCAAGAGGTTGTTCTGGATTCTCCCCATGGTAGGAAGAAGAGGGGAGAAGGCATAAAAAACGTGGCACTCAGAGTCTGCAGGAGGACAGACCAGCTCTCCATCCTTTGCTGACAGTCAGTGCGGCAAAAGGCATGATTGGGCTCCAGGGGGAGTAAGGGTCACTCTTGGAAAGGGCAGGGGCTGCCCTCAGTCCCGAGTGCCTCTGCATGTAGAAGCAGGTGCTGGGCAGGAGAGAGGGGGCTCTGCGGTGTGGGGTTGAGGGTCCTTGCCTCTTTCCAGAAGGTCTGTCCCACTGTGGTAGTTTGCTAGGGCTGCCACAGCAAAACACTGCGGACCAGGTGGCTTAAACAACGGGCACTTACTCCTCACCATTCCAGAAGTTAGACGTCTGAGGTCAAGGTGTCCACAGGGCTGGTTCTTGTGAGGCCGCTCCTCCTGGCTTGTAGATGGCCGTCTCCTCCCCATGTCTCCACACAGTCTCCCTTCCACGTGTCCCTATGTCCTAATCTGCTCTTCTGACAAGGACGCCAGTCATGTTGGGTCAGGGCCATGCTAATGGTCCTGTTTTAACTTAATCACATCTTCTAAGACCCTATCTCCAAATAGTCCCGTTTGGAGGTCCGCCCTGGGGCTGAGGACTTCAACATACGAATTTTGGTGGCACACAGCTCAGCCCATAATAGCTACCTGCTGCTGACCAGCCCAGTTTTCCAGGCCACACGTGCCCCATGCTGACTTTTTGGGGCACAGCTAAAATATCCTTTTCTAGAAGCACGTCTCAGAAACAGACAAATGAGAACAGTGCCTCGAACCTTATTTTTTAGTAGATGTCAGATGTTCTGATGGAATGCCAATAAAATTTGATGTTTAAATAATACAGTAATCTCCTGGTAAAAATGTACTGTTCCAATAAAATGATCAAAGTTGTAGGTTAGGTTGCTCATTATATTTTCTTACAGCTCTATGTTCTTCTCAGCAGGGCCCGAATTAATACAGTGCCTGTAGAATTATTAGTTATTGTTCACCTATTCCCGATGGTGGAAACTCCCAGGCAAGAACCACAACTGTTTTCTTCACCCTGTATCCTGGCCACGTTGCATAAGGCCTGATGCATAGTTCACACAGTGAATACTTGAATTTTAATGCATTTTTATTTCCCCCTCTATTAGAAAATGCAGGACTGCTGTATCAGATGCCTTTCTGGTCAGTGTCCAGCCCCCGTTCACATCTAGAAAACCCACTCGCAGGTGCTGAAGGGGGTCCTGTGCTGGAGAGAGATCCCCACCTCCTCCAGCAGCCTGTTTTGGCACCAGAGTTCAAAACTGGTTCTTCCCCACGTTTTCTATGGGACTAACATAAACATTGATCTGTTAGGAAAACTTCACCAAGGCTTGGAGGAATTACTTTAAAGAAAACAAAGCCTTAAAACTGGCCCTGGGATTTTACTTCCTTCAGAACGCATCACCCCTGAGGTCTCATGGGGCTCTAGCCTCTGTCTCGCCCGCCCGCCGACACCTTAGCAGTCTTTTGTTGAGCCCCAGGCTCGTCCCCGAGTTATGAGGCCTGTGATTCCACAGCTGAGTCAGCCTGGTGTTCTCGTCCCCTCACCCCTGCTCCCACATCAGGTCTAGAGCCTGCAGCCTCCCCCTGGCCAGGTTGCATCTAGCAGGAATTAGTGCCCATATCACCTTTGAAGAGGTACCCCTAACTACTCTGAAGACTGCCAATTACATGACCAGACCTGGAGACCCACGTCCCTGTGGGAACGTTGGCATCCAGGTTGCTTGTCAGGCTCAGCATGTCCCAGTTCAGGACGCTTGCATGGGGACTTGCGTCTGCACCCTCTAAAAGAGCCACCACCAGAGGGGTCTTTCCCAGCGCCAGAGAGAGCCTGAGGCAAAGAAAGGCCGCAGCTTCTGGCCCAGAGCCATTAGAAATGAATGCTCCAGGCTTTGGCTTCGAGCCATCCGAGTCTTAGAAACATTGGGGTTCAGAGTCTGAGATCCTTGTTTTGCAGATCTCTTTGCCCATAAACTAGGGCCCTGGTGACACTCTAGGACATTAAGGGGCAGTGATTTGGCCCAGAAGACTCAGCTTACAGCAAGGGGCAGTGAGAGTACCACCGAGGATTGGCTGGCACAGAAAGGGCGTGATCTTGGGCCGCAGATCTTACCTGGGTGAACCGGAATATGTTCCACCGACAGGCGCAGTGGGGTGGGGAGGAAGAGAGGGTCCCAGAGTCAGCCTCAGGTGCTCACGACTCTCCCACACCCACCCTCCTCTCCACAAGCCCAGGACAGAATCAGGGCCCACCGGGTCAGGTCATAAAGACAGGAGCTCCCTGGGGACACAGACAGGGGAGGCCCGTGTCCCTCGGAGGAGGAGGGGAGGGAGTCTTGGAGAAGCCGCCCCCAGGCCTACCTGCCCGGGAAGAGTGATGAAGAAATGGGCTGGGGTGAGGCTGGTGGTTGTGAAGATGGAATTAGCTGAATTCTCTGCATCATTTGCTCTCCCCATGTGCCAGGCACCGTGGTAAGAATTTTATAAAGGTTTTTGTCCCATTCTTATAGGCCCCCGTGAATCCACAAATAGCTAAGTGGGAGCTTCCAAGAGACCTAGATACACTGCCAGGTTGAGTCATGGCAAGAATTCGAACCCAGGTGGCCTGACTCTGAAACTGGCACCCTCAGTGACTCTGGCCCACAGGTCCCCCCCCCACAGTGGGCAGGACAAGAGTGCACACACCGTGCACCAGGCCACGTGCAAGGTGGTCAGGATACAGGGCGAAGCAAGTGGTTGTGGTTTTGGCCCAGATAAAGAGCATGCATCACCAGATGGAACTCCCTGTCCCGGGCGGGTTTGGAAAGCGCATACCTGGAAGGCGAAGACAGGAATATAAAAGGCTTTATTGTAGTAGCAGCTACGACCTCAACTCCGTGAGTCACTGGGGGACCCCAGGAGTCTCAGGGTGCCCATCCCAAGCACATGGTGCTCATTGTGTCAGACGAAGGAAGGTGCCAGCTGCAAGGGTTCCGGCTTCCTGAGGAGCTCGACAGGCAAAAGGCCAGGGACCCTGGGGAAGACCGGCCCTATCTGCAAGGGCGACATTCTTTCCAAAAATACCCAGCTGCTTTCCAGCTCACACCCTGTCTTCATGTCCTGTCCCCACCACGGCCATGGACAGATTGCCTTGTCTCCATCCCACTTAAGCTTGGATCCCCTTCCGAACAAGGTGGGAAACAAAGCACACCTCGGGCTCTGCTGTGCAGCCCCTGAAGGGTGGTGTCATGTTTCGGAAAGATGTTCACTGTTTCTGTCCTGTGATAATCCCGTCTTTGCCTCCCCTCCTCCACTTTGATGGTTACATCCCATAGAAGCAAGTCATGTCACATAAAACAAAACCTCTGGAGTCTAGCAGGCAGCCGCACTCCAGGAAAGGCAAGACCCTAGGTAGTAACGGTGTTAATGAAGACGTCAAGGGCAGAACCTTGAAGCTGGGTGGCCATCCTCAGCCCCAGCAGCCCCACCTTGAGGCCCAGAAGAGCAGAATCATTCCTGGACCTTCCAACAGGCCTAGAAGTGGTGGAGAGCTGGCCCAAAGGACGTCAAGGAGAGGAGTGAAGGGGCTGTTGGCAGATGCTTGAGATGACAGTTGACATCAAGGGACAGATGGTCCCCTTGCCCCCATGCCATGGCAGCACATAAGCCCCCCGGACTGAGGCACAGTCTCAGGGAGGTGAGGAAATTCTGAGTTGACTGAGTTAGCATCTCCCCCGGCCCTGTGGAGTGATGGCTCAAAATAGAAATAACCTCAGCTTATGGAAGGGCGAGGCAAGTTTTAATACTTGCACACCAAATGGGGGATGACGGTTCATGTCTGCAGCACACATTGTAAGGTTTAAAGGCCCTTTCTCCACGTGGCAGACCTCCGGGCTTGTTTGCAGACTGGATGTTGAAGAAGGCAGAAGGGGCCTATCCTGAATTAGCAAGTGGGAGGCACAGGCTTACCTGGGCAGGGGCAGAGTAGAGGTGGGGAGGGGGCATCTGGCAGGGGGATGCTGTTTGGCCGCTTTGTCCCAGGTAAGGCAGTGAGGAGGCAGGGATCAGTGTCTCAGCATGAGGTCCATTATCCAGGACATGGGCTCTATAGAGAATTTTCCTGTGAAGCAAGAGATGGCTTCCAGCTTGGGGAGGCAGCCCCTCTTTCGGGGTCCAAGGTCCAGCTCAGCTCGTCACCTGCTTCTCACCGCCTTTTCACCTGAACAGCCAACGCCCATGAAACTCACCTCCACTGGCGCCTGCTGGGTCCGCCGCTGGAAAGTAGGTGAAGACGTCCGTTGGGCGTGCTCTGTGATAGGGGACCTGAAACAGACTGTGCAGAGCCTCACAGTGGGTGTCAAAACGAAGACGGCGCAGGAACAAAAAAAGAAGGAAAAAGAATCTTTATGATTTTCCAGCAAAGAAAGTCCCTGACCCACCTTTTCAAAAAATCTACATTTTATTTTTTTAGAACGAACACTGAAGAACTAAAACTACCGCCTTTTAATTTCCTTACACCTTTGCCGCCATCTTGACGTAACAGATGCAACGGCTTCCATGACGTTCACTAAATCAGGCCACGAACAAGGCACGACCCCCTGCCACACGCTACCTGCCCGCTACAGAAGACAGCCTGCTCCTGACCAAGGGTTCCGGTAGCACTTGCCCTTGGAAACGGTGTAGGCTGGGCTTCCCTAGAACTCCACCTTCTGAGGTTCTCTGGGATGGTATCGTACGTATAATGCACGCAATTATGGGAACAGCTCCTCTTAACAGTAAGCCTGGCTGCTTTCCGCCACAGTTCTGCAAGCAGCCGAGGGATGTGCCCACGATGCCGGGTCAACCGGGACCCTTACAGGTAGAAGGTAAAAAATGACTCGAAAACTGCGGCTTTCCAGTGGTGACGCACGGGTCTTTTAAATTCTTTTGAGTCTTCAGCATTTGTCCTTTAGAAGGTCACATGCCTCCTGGTCTCCCTTCAGATGGAGGGATTCTGTTTGCCACTTTCACCTGGGGGAGAAAAGGTGTATGTTGCTGAGACTGGTTTGAAAACCACGTGACTGAGACAGCTCAGAGTGGATCATAAAGCACAAACCTTCGCTCCACAAGGAAAGATGGGCCACGTGGGGTTGTTAGTGAACTTTGGCCTTTGATCAGGAGGTTGGGTGTCTCGACCTAAGTCATATCATGTGTTGAGGAACGTAGTCCTATCCGGGTGGAGATGGTGCCATGGAGGTGTTCGCAGGCTTCTGCCCCGTACTGCTTTGACGAAGGGTCACGATTACAGAGTAGTGGCTTTTCTTGTGGGCCCTAGTTTGAGTTAACTGGTACTTTGCACAGGCTTGGTTGTCCCACGGAAAGATGCAGCAGCTTAGATGGCTGTTCATAGCAGGGTAGCCATGCTACCGTTTCCCGTTTGATCTCAGCATAGGCTTTGGGGCAGGAACACCCGTGTTCTTGCTCTGCCATTCACTAGCTCTGTGACTAACTAACTTGGCAACTAACTTTTTGAACTTTGTCCTCTTCCTCTGGAAAGCGGGGAGGACAGAGCCTACCCCCTGACAGTGAAACCAGGTAACTCACATGTGATGTGGAGCATGATGCCCGGCACAGAGCGGGGTCTCACTGCATCATTCCTGCCATCATCACCGTCATTCGCGTGGAAGCAGATGGGCTGCGTAGACCAGTGGCAGAGCAGTGTTGGAGCTGCGTGTGAGCGCTTTGGGACATTCAAGGCTGAGCTCCGGGTTCCTCCCACCGGGCCTTCTGATGACTCGTGGTCCTTGGAGACTTTACCCGTGGGGCACGAACAAGATAACTCCACAGGCAGCTTTTAGGAGAGCAGCTTCTTGAACTCGCCCTCGAAGCCTGGTCTCGGGCAGTTGAAGTAGGATCAGCTCTGCCTAGTGCTGTGGACGTTGTGAAATCTGGCCCATTCTGAGAGCCAAATGCTTAGTGGATTTCCTTAGGGGGAATGGCACAACATAACAACAGAGCGTGGCTTGAAAGAAGGAAGAAAGGCATTTTGTTCTTTCAAGAAGAATGCCGAACAGTCCAGACACCCCCGTAACTAATTCATTACTTTACACCAACCAGACATCTTTTAAATTAGGCAGAACACAAATGAGTCTTGTTTTGTGCCATTAATTTCAATGGTTTTTCACAATATTTGAATCACTCGCTTTTCTTGTCCTTTGGAGGCAGACCAAATCAGGCTGAATCTACTTGCATTAAAAACCATTCGTGGGGTCCAGCCAGCCCCATCTTGCAGATGGAACACCATATGTTTTGGCTCAGTACCCCATATGGAACAGCAATGTGCAGTCCAAGAATAGAATGCACTATTTCTCTACATCTGCATTTCCGGTCACCTCTAACCCGCAAGCATTTTCCATTCTGGACAGAGGTAGACAAAATCATCTGGAAGAGATTCAGAAAAGATCCCAAGATTCTGAAGGAATATTTGTCCCCTCTGGCCCCTTCTAGACTCAAGACCTCAAATGCAATCACTTCCAGGAGTTCAGTGTATCCATAACATGGCACTTGGAAGTACTCCATTTGCACTTTTCCAGGAATGCGTTAGGCCCTTTAACTCAAAAACATAACATCGACTTTATGTTAAGGTCGGCAGGCTTTACAAATAACGAGTTAAGTGGTTCTACGCTATTCAGAACCATTTAAATTGTATTTGATGCTTCTTGGGGGGAACCTCAGCATGGAAAAGCAGAAGTACTGTGGCTCAGAAGAGACCAATAAATATGGCGTCTGCAACGAGAATAAGCTGAGTGTTTGGAGATACTTGATGGGAGGGATTAGCCAAAGGTAAGTAAGAGGGAACCATTCATTTCCCCATTTATCCAGGTCTTTCCTCTGCTATCGACTGGCTCTCTGACCTTGATCAGAGGCTAGGACGATGTTCTTTACCTGTAAAATAAGGGACTTAGGTAGAACTGGGATGGCAAATGGATTTCATCTCTCATGCCATCCTGCATTGATGGGTATTGGTTGAGGCGGGGCTTAGTGGGCAGGGCGGTGAAAAATTACATGTGAGCCCAGGATCTGAGCGGGAGTGTGTGCACACTTATTTGATTCAGACTTGAACGTCTCTGAGGTTCCTCCCAGCAATAATATCGTGTAACTGTGATTCAGACTGTTCAACAATTGACCTTAAGAAGCCTGAGCACCATTTGGAAACCTCTTGGTGCCTGAAGAAGGGCACTTCAGCTTCCAAACCATTCTCTTAACACCAGGAGAGACGCTGTACCAAATCCTATGTCCATCTGCCCATTGCTGTGAAGCTTTACTTCCTGGCTAGGGAACAGTTCTAGCAACAGACCATTTGATGTCATGGAAACACAGACACAGCTAATCTGGAATTCTGATTGTAATGAGATTGCAAACCAGAAGCAAGGGGCGGATAATGGCATTTCATCTTGTTTCACATTGCCCATCTTCTTGCAGTTCAAGTTTCAGTCAGTCATAGTCATGGCCCTTGAGTTACCGGATGCCTCATTTTCTAGGTCCTTAGAGACTGAGCTCTAAGAAATCCAGGGCTCTGAATTGCCAGGCCCTGCAGAATGGGCTCTCATGCAAGCTGCCCGGACCATTACCGGTAATAGTGTATTAAAACGGGACTTTCTGCCTCTTTTTTAGCTGAGATGTCAAAGGCCAAGAACAAAACAAAAGCAGAGAATCAATCTCACATTCTAAAGCCAGGAGCTGGACGTCCATGCATGACTTGCCGGAGGGGGGTGGGCCTAAAACCCTAACTGTGCAGACCCTTAGCCCATCACCTGGCTCAGGGGTATAAACTCATTGACACTGGCAGTTGGGTAGAGTAGATATTCTGGCGGAGAGTTCTCGATATGCGATGTGACCTGCTCCATACCCAGTCCACACACTGTAGGGGAGAGGAGGCAGAAGAAGTGAGAGAAGCCATCTGGAGGGCCACCTGGAAAGCTGTTCTTCTCTGGAACCCGGGACACAGTGGCCTGCAGCCTGAAATGTGTCTGGGTTAGAAATGAAGGCACCAGAGCTGGGAAGACCAGGGCTGCTGGGAGACAGTGTTGTGAATGCCCCATGCTTCAAATGGACGTGAGGAGGAGGTGGACCTGGGGATTCCTTAAAAGGGCGATAAGCAGATTTCCTAGCTTCAGAGCATTTTTGTAGATGGCAGACCACGGTTGTTTGAAGGAGCTTGGCAGAGGAGGACCACTGCGTATGGAAAGGGACTTCTCTTTCTCATCGTCCAGAACAGAGTCATCTGCTGACTGTCTTCAACACCTCAAAGAGCTGTGCTGTGATGGGTACCAAGGGCCTTCCGAGTGGAAGTGGTAGCATAGTGCGGCTTGATCATGGCCTTTATTTCTTTTCAACTTAGAAGAGGAATAATGGCTTTTAATGTTTTGAGAGTTTATTTAAAGGCTTGTTTACAGCTTGAAGAGAGTGCACTTTGTTTTCTTTACGGAGAGTCATAAAAGACTTGATACACAGAAACACACTGTAATGTAGCTGTTTTTTCCCTGGAGAATATGGCAGAATAAAGGGAGACTTGGGGTGCATGGGGGGCACGAGGACAGTTTGTCAAAGTTGCAGCCTGGAATAGGCTTGTACAGTGTTTGTTTTGTTTCCTGCAGAAATGAGCTGTTGTTTGTGCTTTCCAGAGGGAGGACAAGCACATGCTTTGTGCTTGGGGTTTGACTCCTGATCCCCACTGTAGTGTTGGTAAGATTACTGGGGCTCAGTTAATCAACACTGCTTTTAAATTTACTCTGAGTGCATGAGTCACCATACGTAGATTTATATGTGAACATTTGACATTATTCAGTCCCCTGGTGTAGAGTGAAGGCCCATGTGAGGTAAGCTCTGGTGGCAGCTGCCTGGTGTCATGCATGGGGCCACGGGCTAGAGTTATAGAGCCAGATGTCCTCCATGCCATCCCGGCCAGCTTCCTGCCTCAAGCACACGCGGGAGGAAATGCTCGGTTGGAGTCTAGCCTCTGATTTAGTGTTTCCTTGGAAAACCTCATTGCAATTCTGTAATGGAAGTCACATTGTTCTTAAAATTCACTCTCAGGATTGGCAAGCACAATGCCTGAATCAAAAGCAGGCCAGGCTTCTCTTTGTGCTCCAGCCTTTGAGAAACCCTGGAGTCCACATTGCGCATGCTGTTTTTAAATAGACTGAGTTCAAAGTCACCATCTGGTGTAGGCAGAAGTGGAGCTTGTGTCTCCATTCGGGCGTGACTCAGGCAGAAACTCTGTTGGCATCTACATGTTCGGGGTGAGCGTATAAGCACCAGTGAAACACTATCACTTAGCTGCGTCTTGATTCCACCGCGCTTCCTCTAACGTCTTTTCATCAGTCTTAATGATTGTCATGTCGACTTATTACCCTGAGTATTTGTGAAAAGGCACCACTTTGTAGAATGGGCTTTTCCTCTGTCTTCTACCTCCACTCCAGATACGATTCAGGGTAGATCCTGTTATTCGTTTTTCTCCCCTTTTCTTTTTTTTAAACTTAATTTAATTTTATTGTTGTTCAAATTCCCCCTTTCTTTTTAATTGAGGAAGGAGAATGTGAGGCACCCCACGGTTTACCTTGCTGCATTTATTCCTGCCATTCGTCACTTCCTCGTGTAAGTGAGGGGAGGGAGGGCGGAATGGTCTGATTGAGGACCTCGTCACACATCCTTCATACCTGTGGACAGGGTAATAAGGATAATGCCCTTGCTCAGGATGGGAAACTGAGTCACCTGGAGATTACGGTAACCTCGGTGGGATCCTGACTGATGCACCGTCAGGTGCTGAGACCCTGTACCTCACACCCAAGGAAGGTCCTCTTCTCTCCAGGGCAGAAGAAAGAATATAGGATCCTGCTGACCCATCTCAGTGACGTATGGAGCTGCCACTTCTTTCCTTCTCAGCTCCTCTTCTCTGTCCAGTTTGACTCCCATTAGAAGGTGCAAGAAAGTTCTCTTGCCCCTGAGAAAGACCAGGAGAAACCTGAGCCACATCTGAATGGCCTATGCTGTTGACGGCAGTCCTGGGCAAACTCGGCAGTGTTTCTGGAAAGACTGCACTGCAGAACAGTAGCCTTCAGAAGCCACCCGGGCCTTCTGAAGACGCGCCTGGGAAGTCAGGGTGGAGGCCTGCTGGGACTCCCCCTCGGTGTACCAGCTTGGAAACTTGCAAGGCCAAATTGAAAGCGGGCAATCCCCAGACAAGTGGGTACTTGTTGAGACTGGTAGAGGACACATGGACAGCCAGCATCTGCGCCGTCTGGGGTAGAATACCACTGGAGGAGGGGAGGCAGAGCTGCTGCGGGGAAATGTCATGAAATAAGGACCCCCAAACTGGCTGCCCCTAGGCGGGGGAAAAATTTGTTGCTGGCAAGTTCCTGGAGATACAGCACAGGAGGGACAATACGGGTTATAAAAGTTACGTCCTAAACATTGTCTGAATCAGGAGAGTGTTGTGGAAAGAGCATGGGCTCAGAAATGAGATTAATTATCACTTGTTGGTTTTATGTCCTTGGACAAAATTACCTAAGAAGTCTGAATGCCATTTATTCATGTAGAAAATGTGAATAATGTAGATAAAGCTACTCATATAATGCGTGGGGAATTGCAGCTCTCGGTGTCTGTGACGCCGAATGAGAGACTGGAGGCAGACACACGTGCAGAGGGAGCCCTCTCCTCACCCCGAGGTTCCCGGGTGACTCCTGGTGGGGGCTGTGTACTTCGTGAGTGAACTCCATCCCGTGGCCCAGGAGCCGGAGGGTCACCAGACTTCGGGGTTGTGGGAGGGTGGGGGCCAGAGTGTCCTAGCCCTCACTCGCCTTGTGGTCCACGTGTCCACAGAGGAGAGGAGAGCTGCCTTCACAGCACACGGACTCAGTCCCTCGGGCTTGGTTCACAGCTCTGCTCCCCTCATGGAGAAGATGGACAAGTTGGAGAGGAAGGCGCTGACGGGAGTGACTTGGAGAACTAGCAGCAAGGAGAACGCTCATTTATGGTAGGGATGCAAATGCCCCCTCTTCTCTGCTTTGTTGGTTTCACTTCTCGTTTCCAGGGTGACCTCTGCCAGAGGGCAGTTACACATTTTTCTAGCAGCCTGCGGTTTGGCTGTCCCCATGTCATCTGCAGACACTGGGCCAAGTGGCCCGGCGTGTGCAGAGGGAAATGTCTAGTCCCAACTTCCCACCGAGTTTGAAAGGTGACAGCTACATCCACAGGGCCTGAGGCTGCAAAGCCAGAGCCTGTCAGTCATACAGTAATGAGCATTTCTGCTCAGTGGACCTGCAGGTGTGGGGAGGGGCTGTCTGCCGAAATGCAGGGGGAACAGCACCCATGGGACCCAGCTGGATCAGTTGCTGGCAAGGCAAATGCAGTCCCTTGGGGTCTGCCGATCAAGGTGAAGGTTGGACCTTCCTGTGCCACTTTGGGATGTGAGGACTAGGGTTCAAATCCTTGCTCGATCACTTTCTAGTTCTGAAATATTTGGCAAGTTAATCTCCTTCCCTCGGTTTCCTCATCTGTGAAGTGGGAATAGTAATAGCATCTGCCTCAAAGAGGTGTCTGTAAGGACTAAATAAATTGACCTGCATAAACCTCTTAGTGCTCAATACATGTTATCTGCTTTTTCCTGGTCCTCTGCCATGTCCTCCATTCCCGACCTCCCTCATAGTCTTCACCTGCCTCACACGCACTATTCAAGGGGATCCTCTGCATTGCCAGCCCTGGCCGACTGTCCTAAGATGCCTCTCCTTTATCTTGTGCCTTTTGATGCTTCCACAATCGAATTTGCAACCTGTATCACATGAGCTACACAGAGCATCTGCTCTGGGTCCAGGATGCAAAATGAGAGAGGAAAGCCAACCCCTTTTCCAGGCTCGGCTACCATGGAAACACCAATAAGATGAGTCTGATATCCTGCCCGGTGGTCCGAGTGCCCCAAAAGTCTTCCTGCCCCTGGGCTCTTTCCTGGTAGTTCTGGGGGCAGCGGTGATATGCAAAATGTTTAACAACTAAGAGGGGCCCTGAGAAGTTAGAATGGGCCCTGGCTGCATACAGCACTGGAGCACAGGGCACTGGAGTGCTCAGGGCAGTGGCTCTTGACCAACTAGCAAGAAAGTATTTTAACAATTGACCTTGTTGCACAGATGTGTTCTGGGTCTTGAGTGGCAGGCTGTGTGTCCTCCGGTGCCCATCCCAGAGCTTTTGCCCAGAGATGCTTGTGAGGACAAGAAGCAGCTACAGTTGTTACTACAGCAAGTACCTTCTCGACAGCCCTGGACACTGCAATGGGAAAGCACGAGCTTGGCTTTCCTTGAGCACAGCAGCTGACCCCAGTGGTCTTCTCTGCAATATCCAACTTCCATTAGGCTGTAATTATTCTGATGAGCCAGTCATCCCTTCAGATACTGTCCAGCAGCTCCACGTGACAACCACATTTTAGAAATGAAGGCTCTGTGAACTGCATCGAAGGGGCGTTTTGCGGAGCCAGCCCCTCGCCATGGCTCACCACAGTGTTTGGCACTGGAGTCTGGGCCCGCCCTGCTTGGTTCCATGGGGGCCACAGGGCGGATTCCCCACTGCTTGGCTGTCATCTCCTCGTTTTCTATGGCGTTGCCAAGGATTGGCTGCTCACAGCTGGTGCTGGGTCAGTTCCGGAGGAGCCTCTTCACTGTTCGAACATGTTGTCATGGCTGGAGCATTTGTGTCTTTCTTGACACAGTTCTTAGAACCTTTAGGGAGCCCCATTTCCTACCCCTGTTTCTGGGGGAGGTGGGATGGCAGAGGAAACGGTGAGGAAGACTGAGAAACACCACAAGGGACCGTTAGCATCCTTGTTGGTTGGTTCTGTTGGTTTTGGTCAAAGACAACTGGGGTACTTCTAGACAAACTGGGTGATCTGGGGCTGGATGGCTCCATTCAGTGCGTGTGGGAACTTCCCTGCTACCTGGCCTGTGGTGGTAGTCCACGGTTGTGGATGGCCACCCACGAGAGCAAAGCCCCTAGTTTTGGCTTCCAGGAGGGGTGGATAGAGTGCTCCCTATCCTCCTCCCACCTTGTTACCTCCCACATTGCCCCAGGTCAGAGCTCGGGTACCCAAGAGGAGCTGCAGTTCTCTGAGATTACCCTGCTCCTGGTGGATGCCCAGGGGAAAGAGCCCTGGAGAGGGAAAGCAAAGAGATAGGATGAAGATGGGAAAGGCGATGCCACCCAGCAGTGCTGGTGAGAGGCAGGACGGTGGGGGCAGGCTGTCGGCGTCGATGGGATGCTGTAAAGGGCACTCAGGAGGCAGCACGCGTGTCTGAGTCTCGTGTGACCAGCATCACTCATTCCTGTCCCTGGTCCATCCATCCTGGACGGGGGGCCTTCGTTAGGTATGAAGGGATTTATCACACAGCAACCCTTAGAGCTGTTGGTCTCTTTGCCATCCTGGCAGATGGTTCCCCACCCCGTGACAGCAGCAGCAGGAATGATTTATGAGGTCCCACAGCTCCACCCCATGGGCCTTGTGAAACCCAAATGGCTTTTGTCCTTCCCCCAAAGGGGTGTGATTTTGCCTGTGTTCATGGGCACAAGAACTGGGTTCACAGTGAGGCTCGCCTGACTATGAAGGCGAGGCCCAGACCCACAGCAGCCAGGACTGTGCTTAGCTAGGGTCAGTGTTTAGTTTACAATGACCAGCCCACAAGGATTAACAGGAAAAGCCCTGGTGTGGGGGTGGGAAGACCTGGATGCAAACTCTGCGGGTCTGTGTGCCTTCACGTCATTTTTTGCCTCGGTTTTATGACCTATACGATGAGGATGATGATTTCTGCACCCGCCCCACTCACATGATTTTTTGGGGTTTCTTGTGACATTATAGATACAAGATGACTTCATTAATTTTACAGCCCGAGACAGGCATTAAGGATTTAATCCAACAAACATTTATTGAGCAATTGCTGTGCGCTCTGCACCATTCCTGGCGCTGTGTTGGACACAGATGAATAAAACACAGCCCTGCCCTTGGCGAGCTTACAGTCTACGAACAGTCATGGGACAAGTGCACAGTAACTATAATACAAGGCAGAATATGATAAGTGCCATGAGAAAGGTACAAATAAAGTGCTACGGTGGTTCAGCGGAGGGGGAGATCCCAGCGGTTGGTAGATCAGGGACGGCTTCATGGAAGATGTGGTTTCTGCATGGGCCTTGATGGAAACAGAAGAGAGCATTCCAGATGGTAAGAACATTCCGGAAGATGAGAACAGCGAGACCAAAGGCACAGAGACAGGAAAACGGGGCGCCTCCTCCAGGACTGACAACGGGTGCAGGGTGCAAAGGGAGAGCGGGGCCTCATGTCTGTCATGTCACCATGAAGACTTGCACATTATTTTGTGGGATGGGAACTTGTAAAAGTGTGGGAATGGCTGGAGATAAAAATCGCTCTGCGTGCTCAGGACGGACTGGAGAAGGTGCAAGCATGCCCGGGGGAAACCTGGGAGAGGAGGCTGCTGCCGAAATGGCCCACGCGGCAGGGAGGCCAGGCTAGTGCTGGTGGGGAGGAGCAGCAAGGAAACACGTGGAGAAGAGGCGAAGATGCCTTTAGGGTCTCAGAACTGGGTGGTGGAGGGGATCACCGGTCTTGTGACAGAAAAAGGAGGGATGGTGGAGGAAGGGGACGCAGAGATGATCAGCCTGGCTTCAGATGTGTGAATTTATGGCACCGCCAGAGTAGGTGGGGCGATCCAAGCCTGAACCCGGGAGAGGGGCTGGGCTGCAGGGGAGTGAGGACCCAAAGGAAGGTGCAGCGTTGCTGATGGAGAGTGGAGGGAGGTAACGGAAGGGGGAGTGTCTGTGTTGTCGTGGGCGAGGAGGAGAGGCAGCAATCATGGTCAGATCTACCTTGGCTCCTTTTTAGGTTAAGGTGAGGGCATCAATAAATAAATCATAAATACATAAATAAAGAAATGCATAAATAAGCGACAAAGCAGCATTGGGAAGGGAGGAGGAAAAACACAAGCACATGGCAGCCTGGAAACCAAGGGGACAAGGAGCATCCAGGAGGGGTCGCTGTAGAGCCAAGTGATGCAGAGAGCTTGCTGATGAGAAAGGGCCTTTGGATGTGGCACTGCGCCTCCGCAGCGGGCATGGAGGCCGAGTGGGCTCAGGAGGGAGGACTGTGTAAGCCTGGAGATTCCTTCCCGGGGAAGGGGCCATGGGAGCCAGGATGGATGGAATGAGTGTGTGTTAGTGGACAGAGGAGGCAGAGGCCACAGAGGCGTGGCTGAGGGTGTCAGGGAGAATGTCACTGGCCTGAGGGTGGATGTTGTTTCCTCCGAAATGGGAGGAAAGTAGATGAAAGGAGGGCGGGGGAGATCAAGAGATTTTTGAGGAGGGGCCTCATTTCAGCGAGCTCCATCTCTTTAGCGAAGGAAGAGGCAGATAGTGGGGGTCATTTGGGGATTTGAGGAGAATGGAGAAGGTTTGAGGAGCTTTAGAGCAGGTGATATCAGGGCAACTGGGGATTGACCGAGGGCCCACAGGTGGTGACTGAAAGGGCCCAGGGTGGCTGTGTCCACTGTCATGACAAGACAGCAGATCGGGGTATGAGGTACAGGGACAGGCCGGGACTTCTTGGCCCCCACCTCCCTCAGGCTAGCTGGCTAATGCTGGAGGCTGCAGTGGAATCTCACTCAAACTGAGCTGTAAAGAGGCAGAGAAGCAAGGGTCACCTCCTGACTGTGTGTGCCCAGATGCAGAAGGTCAAGGAGAGAGGGGAAGCCAAGTCCCCGGGAGCACCCACCGTCCCACGGCCAAAGCCTTGTGGCAGTGCGGGACCCATGAGTTGGGGGATGATGACGTGTGGGTCATCCGGGGTCCCCAGCCTCTCTTCGGAGGGAGCCTGGAGGCAGGTTGCAAGGGCTTTTCCACTTCAACTCTTCTCAGTGTCAGTTTAAGGAACCAGGATGGGCCCAGAAGAAAACCAGGCTTCCAAAGAGCCCTGGCCCTTGAACTCCCCAGGCCGGGGTGCTAGCAGGCAGGTGGAGCTCAGCGCCAGCTCCGGGGCCTGACATCAGGGCCCACCATTGAAACGTTCTAGAATCCAAGACCTTGGTTCATCCATGGAGGCCCTGCTGGCATCCATGCTCATTCCCCACAGCTCTACAGGCTTCAGAAATTAAATGTCTCCCGGGGCCTCTGAGATCCTCAAGATGAAAGGGCCTGAAGAAGTGTAAAATGCGATGCTAATTATTTCCACTTCTCATGACGAGTCCAAACCACTCAGTTCCCACAGAGGCTGTTAGGGCTGGTTCTTTCTTAAATATTCATTTTATCCTGCAAATCCCAAGTCTTAGGCTTTGAGCATCCACAGGAACAACAAGGAAAGAAACACAGAGACGCAGAATCGTAATCATGCTTTGGAGCTGGAGTGTCCTTGTGTGGGGTTAAGGGTTCTTAGTATCCTCCTCTGGCTTCCCATCAACCATTAGTTAGGGGCAATTGTCCTGTGCCCAATTGTCACTGATTAATTACGTCTGGTCTCATATGCTGGGGAGCAGGTCTTGATTATTCTTCTTAACTCCCTTCTCCTTCAAGATAATGGGTTTTTACTTATCTTTCAAATATGTTCTAAAACACCATTATTTATCAGGCAAGAAAATACATCTAACAGACCAAGTTGGCTAATGCCTGTCTCTACATGGCCTGTGATTCCAGCCCCTCAGTTATTGGCATCCGCCCAGGTTTCCCCTGGGGACATTATGTCCAGTATTTGGATACTGCCTTTGGCTTTGGGTTTAAAGAAAGTCTTAACTATTTATCTTAATGAAGGGAAAACAGATTTTGCAAAATTCTGAAATCATTGCCTCTGGCAGGGAAGGGAGTGGAGGGGACACTGGAACCTCTCCCCGCAGAGTCGGAAGCCTCAGGGTTGGAGCTCAGTGCTGGCTGGTGTGACCATCAGGACAGGAGAGTGACAGGAAGTGACGCTGACGCAGCAGCCCGCCTGCAGAGGCCCCGTGGCATGCACAACGCGGGAAGCAAACAGAGTGCTTGCAGGCAAGTGGAGCTAAACGCTTCACAGTCTTTCAGGCCTCACACTCGGGGGCTCTGGGGGCACCCAGAAAGGCAATCGTGTATATTTTTGAAAGGATGACATTTATCTTGGCAGTGCCCTTTCACGATTTTGCCTGGTGGCGGAAGGGAACAGTACAGTCCCTCGTGTCACATTCTAACAGGGCAGGAAGGAGGCTAACTCTGAGGATGACATCTCAGGGTCCCTTCTTCCTTGGTGGACTCAAGTCACTTTAGAGAACATCCATCACGATGATCGTTTGGACCCTCTCCTGTCTTATTCTGGAGGTGGAGTGCTGAATCTTAGCAGAAGGTCACAATTTTTCAAAAACACAACGTGCAACACCCCAGCTCCTTAGTGTCATCTGCCTGCTCCGTCCTGGGTTCCTGGTGGTTCTTGCTAAGCCAGAATATGGCCTTCCCATTGTGTCTTCTCTAGCCTTCTCTCTGTAGTGGTGGAGGCCTGTCTGGAACAGGCGGGTCACCTGCGGTTCGTCCCTGGAGCATTTGAACCCTCCTTGTGTGGGAAGGCCTTCGAACTCGGACGTGGCCTCTGCTTCTTGTTGTCCTTGTGCACCTTTGCCAGCGGGACGCTCCAACCTCCCTCCTCTGTGAACAGCTCTGTTTTAGACTTCAGTCAGATCATCTCCTCTGGGTCTCGGCTCGCCCAGAATCCACACTTCTGAGGCCCGAGGCAGCTGCCGACAGGCGGCTCTCCATTCATCCATGAGCCCGGAGATCCCTCCAATCCAGGAGGCAGTTTGTTACCCAAAGTCGTGGGGCTGGCTGCTTTTCATGTTGAGTCCTTGTGCCCCCAAAGATGGACCGAGTCTCAATTCTGGTGGGTTCTCCACACCTTCTTCCTGTGGCTTATCTGCCTAATGCTAGATGAACACCACACAGTTATAAATACTCAGGTCAATATATATATGCAGATATAGATATATATATTCTGGTCACTTTTACACTTGAACAAAGAAAACCACTAGCCTGCTTGGTCTATAGTCTGTGCCACCCCGACTCCCATCTGCCCGTGGTATAGCCGGCAGGAAATGTGAGCCACCGAGTCCTGCAGGGTGCCCGCTTACGTGGCGCCGTCACACTGGCCGACAGTCAGTTTCAAAGCCCCCTGCTCGTGCAGGCTCTTGAGGGCCTTGAACTCCAAGGGCATGGTGTGGGGGCTGGCCTGGGAGGTGTAACCGTACTTGAGGCTGTCGTAATAGTGGTACTTGACGGGGTTCTGGTTCTGATCTAGTGGGAAGGGCCAGAAGCCGTAGAGGTAGATCTGGTTGCAGAAACGCGTGGCCAGGGTGTACATCAAGAGGCCGGTGGTGGGTCTTTTGATGTGGACTTTGTTGGTCAGCCAGTACCTGAAAAAAGAAAAAAGTGGCCAAAGAAACAGAAAGAAGAAACGTGAGTTTATGAACTATCCTTTCCAGGAAGAGGGGAAGTGCGTCCTGCTGCTCCGGGGGTTGCAGAGACCCCAGTTCCCTTCACAGAGGAGCGGCACCCACCACTCACTTAGCAATGGAGCCACGCCCCTATGCTTTCACGTGGGTGATGTAACGGAAACAAGACGAGCCTCTTCATAGACACGAGTGCAGAAATGAGGCTCTGAGATGAAAAGTGGCTTGCCCAAGGTCACCTTGGTGACCTCCAGCTGGCTATGTATAGAACCAGGACTCCCCTCCAGGCTTTCTGACTCCAAGTCCATGTTCTTCCCCTTCATAACGAGGCCCAAACAGGTATGGGGCAGCCTCGGGAGTGTGGCTGGTCTAATGGACTGTCCGGGACTATCCCTTGTCATCACCTGCTAATACTTAGGAGGTGCTGGCCAGGGCGTGGGGGGCAGGGTGCTTGATGCTGAGGTTGGGGCATCCTTAGAAAAGGAGTCCTTCCTTGGACCACCTCCGTACTCTCTACACTCAGTGAGGCTACGCTGGGCTTGGGAGGACCCTGGGACGGGGGCGAAGGCAAGGTGAGTGCATGGAGGAGGAAGATCCCAGAAGAGCAGCAGCCGCTGTTAGGATTCTGCCACACGTCCTGGCCAGGTGCTCATCCCCTGTGGCTTAACCACCTCCGGTAGCAGGAGCTCAGCGCCCCCTGAGCAGATCCGTGGCACTTTCAGCTCCAACTCAGTGGTGGTCAGCCTAGGCTGTGCGCTGGAATCTCCCGCAGCTTTAGGAAAACGAATGCCTGGGTCCAACCTCCGGGTGTAGCTGAACACGGATTTCTAAAACGTCCCCCAGTAATTCAGATATTCAGCCAAGGCTGTAAACCCT
This sequence comes from Trachops cirrhosus, assembly GCA_028533065.1. Classification (NCBI taxonomy): domain Eukaryota; kingdom Metazoa; phylum Chordata; class Mammalia; order Chiroptera; family Phyllostomidae; genus Trachops; species Trachops cirrhosus. The sequence goes on from CM052550.1 coordinate 55,181,870, forward strand.
TGCTCTAACTGGTAGGTGGTTGTGCCAAAGGGACTGGAGAATGACACAGATTCAGACAAAAGGAGGAAAACCAGTAAGCACATGGAACAGTCATAGAGTTTGAAGGGTGATTGGGCCTGGAGAGTCCTCTAGCCCAGTGGCCTGGTGGGGGATAGATATGACTGAGTGAGCTGGGAGGTGGGACACACGAACTCCGCGTTGCTAAGACAGTAAGGAGTGGTGGGGACCGTGGCATCTAAAGGGGTAGTCAGGTTTACTGTTGTCCAGTGTGGTGGTGCCAGATTTTCTGCTTTTCATCAGGAGTATCAAAAATCTGGATTTTTGAGTGTAAATTCTCCAAATGTTTAAATGTTGGCAGCTAATTTACAAAAATTCCAAAAATATCACCTGCGGCCTCATTGGGTGGGTCAGACAGACGATGCCTGTGGGTTGTCCATGGGTCTCCTGGGTTGAATGTGTCCTCTTTCAGAAGAAAGCATGTGAGTCCGGGTGACTTGCCTGGGAAGACTCAAACCGCTCAGGCAGCTGGTTAGATGGAGTGCAGACGACACGCAGCTCCTCCATGCCTGCCTCCCGGACCTTTCCCCCCCTGTGTGCTCTGGGAGAGTCGGGGCTGGGCGTAAGCCGGCTGCAGCTGCTGTTGACACCATCCAGGGACGCGCGACCAACTGGCAGCACCCCTGCGTGATTGCATCTCACTGACCTCTCCCTGAACCGAGTCAAGCCCTAGCACCGGCCTCATGCCATATTAGGGATTTGTGGTTTGTTTATTTCTGATAGTGAGGACTACGCAGGGCAAGGCTTTCAGAAATAAATTTCTTTGCAGGCTGTCAATGCTATGCCCAGAGGTGGGCAGGGAAGAATCTGTGGTGAAACAGCCAAGGAGCTCAAAGCTGGGTCTGGTTACACAGACCTGTGATGTGCCCTCCCCACAGATACACCTCTCCCTCACGCGTCCCCTCGGCGAACTCTCTTCCTCTCTCTTTTTTGTCCCCCCAGAACTAAGCACATACGGTATATCGTATCTTCTTGGAAATGTTCCCTTTGCTCTGTCGTCATCTCTCTGGCTCAAATTGACTTAATCATTTCCAGGTTATTATCAAGAGCTGCGTTTCTGCTTCTCCCAATGTGCTTATCAGCCTGGGCTGACAATGCATTGCTGTGTGGGTTGGTCTCCCATACAAAACTGTACTCTGATCTCCTCAAGAGCAGGGGCCATGCCTGGTGCTCCTGTGTGTGGGGTTCAAAGGCATCTGCTCGGTACCTGCTGCAGCCAAGGCTCTATGGCAGACAGAGTGGTGCTCAGCAAATACTCCATGCGGTCTCCTGTCTCTCTCAGAATTCCTTTCTTTGGGCTGGGGTCATGTGGTCAGTTCTGGCCAGTAGGCTCCGACTACAGATGTGTTCCTTCTGGGCTGATGTTGCTCAAGATCAGGTCCTCACTTTCTCTTCTCCTGCCTTGGAGAACTTCAGAGCCTCCTGTAAGGATGCTGTCAGTTTAAGATGCACAAATCCTGGATCCCTGAGTCACTGGTTGGAAGAGCCCCTGCCAGCACACGGTACTTTGCAAGAACAAGGAATGAACTTCTGCCACGCTGAACCGTGAGGGTTCCAGGGTGTGGTATTGCAGCCCAGCCTGGACTTGAGCATCCTGACTTCTCCTGCACCTTGCGAATGTTCGACTCCAGTAAAATTGAAAAATGGGAAGAAGAAGAAAAGGAGAAAGGAGGATGTGAGCAGTGCACGCAGCTTTGTAACTGTGGCCGGCTGGGGCAGGGATAGAAACGCCCAGCCTCTCCGAGCGGTGCCAGGCTTCCCACCCGGCGTCACTCACCGGGAAAGGTGTTAACGGCAAATGAGGCTCTGGGACGCGCTGAGGGCTCGGCGGCGTGAAGGGACTCACTTATTTCCTGTTCCACATCCACAGGTAAACAAGAGCTCCTGAGAGACAGCTGACAGGGACACAGGGCACTGTTTAATGAGCAGCTTGGAAGAGAGGCTGGCCAAGTTCTGCGGGAACAAAACACTCTCGATTCCCTTTATATCTTCTCATGCTCTGGCCAATTTAGCGACTGTGTGCTTGGCCGACTTGTAGGCTGTTTCTTTCCTTAGGATAACAGCTGGGTGTTGAAACACTAACTAATTAATTTTGCCCTCCCAAATGCGGCTAGCTGGGTGCATCTGGGACATCATATTGACAGTGCACCTTTAATGGCCTAGGCTTGAGATTTTAATTAGAAGGCGAAGTCGTCTCAAAGAAGGCAGTAATTATTTTTCAAATTGGTTACCCCAATTGCCAAAACTATTAAGCACTATATTTTATGAGCATGGACAGCAATAAATGAGGCTTGACAAAAATCATCTCGAAAGCACATTCGTCCTCCTCCCTGGATGCCTGGGCTTGATACGTGGCGAGAATGGGGGCTACCAATGTTGGAAAAAGAGACCACAAGGCCTTTCTCCAAGAAGCTAAAAGCACTTCGTGGGATGTAGCTCATTTCATCCTTCAGGAGCAGGAGTGCCTCGTAGGCGGTTGCCGAGGGACACTTGCTGCTATTTTGTGCAAAGTCAGCAGCAAGGCCAGGAACGGAACGCTTGGGCGCCCGGTCTCCCGCCAGCCTTGGCCCTGTTGCTGTCCGGTCCTTGGAAGCGCTGCTTAAGACTCTGCTGTCTTGGGGGACATGTCTGGACAAGGCTGCCCAGCTCTGCAGTAACAATAAGCTGGGCGTTGTATCTCAGAATTTGGGATTACAGTGCAGAGCTGCTCAAGCCTGGGGATGCTTGAAGCTGATTCCTTGTTCCCAGGTTTCCATGATGACCACATAAGTCAGCTAGCCTCCAGTCTGACCATGCCACCAAAAACCTTCCAGTGACTCCTGGAATCCACAGGGTAACAGCTGATGGCCTCAGCCAGGATTGTGAAGCCCTAGAGACCTGGGCCTGAAATCCCTCCCACGTGGCAATGTGACCTGGTAAGCACAGTCACATCGCCATTAGGGACTCCTTGGCTTCTTCCAGGACCCCATCACCTCCCACGACTCCTGACTGGCAGCCCCTTCTTATGGTCTCAGCCTCAGTGTCACTTCTGGCAGGAACCCTTCCTGGACCTGCCTGGAGGGTTTCGTGTTCCATCTGTTCTTTCCCTATCACAGCACTTGTCATGCTACACTGTAATCACTTGTTTACTTGTCCTTTTCCCCTTTTCTAATTTAAAATTCTAGGAGCAAGTGGATTGGCTTCTACGCGAACCCCACATCCTAGCATAGTGCACGCACGAAGGACGTGCACCAAGTGGGTGCAGCTTCACAAGTCTTAATGAATGAAAACGGGCAAGCAGAGGCTAGTGGCTCCCTCTGAGGGCACAGGCAGGGCGAGGGAAGGAGATCACAGCAGTGCTGTGTGGGGGACCAGCGCACAGGGCACTGGCCTCACTCTCACTCCTCCAGGCAGCCATCGGGTCTGCCCCCGTGAGAGGCAGGCTAACAGCATTGCAGACAGCGTGCGGCCAAAAGGAAAAACATGATGCTGGTTGCTTGAGGGGTTCCCCCTGCTACAGGGTGGGACCCCCAGAGAGTCAAGAGACTGTATAGGCGCAGCCAGACTGTTTCTTGGAGGGGGCGGGGTGAGGGGGTGGGGACGCTTCAATGTTTTGGCTGGATTATGGGATTTAAACTAATGCCACTCCCAACTGAAAAATTATATTCACCCTCACCTGTAATTAAAGGAATCTAATTTCAAACAATCAGATGCTGTTTTCTACTGGATTGGCAAAGATAATGCACCATGTTGACAAGGTTATGGAAAAACAGGCATTTTTAATAATCATAGGTGTAACTTGGCAATATCTATAAAAACTAATAATGCATATATCTGTCTCTCTTGTTAGCAATGACACTTCTAAAAAGCAAGCCTGTATGCAGAAATATGTGTGCAGGTGTCAGTGAAAGAGGATCACTGTAGTGCTGGTTATATTACCAAACATTAAAACACCCACTACGTCCCCCACCACCCATGGCTTTGCTTACGTTAACTGTGGCCCAGACGTGGTGGGAGGTTAGGAAGCTGAGAAGTAAAACAAGGTGGTACCTGTCAAGGTGGAATAATTTCCAGAATTTAGCAAGATGTGGGTGGTGCTTAAAACATGCTTCCTTATGTGTAAAAGGGGATTTTTCTGGAAGGACACACAGAAAACCAGTTTAACAAGGCTGCCTCTGTGGAGGTGGTCTTTTCACTTTAAGTCCTCTTATACTATTTGGATTTTTACTATGTGCATTGCTATTTAAAAAAAAATTCCTTTTACTCTGTGCATTGCTATTAAAAAATAGAGATAATCCATTAAAAATGACCAAATGCTGTTAGCCATCTGTGCCTCAGTACCACAGACCCCCTCTCCTTTTCTTCATCGCGGAATGCCCCCGTGGAACACGCTTCCACACTCTGTGTCCGCTGGAGACGACCGGCACCCAGCTCCTGTGACTGGTGCACGGGACGTGCTCTCTGCACTGCCATGGGCATGTCTGGTTGGGGACACCCCCGACCCTCACTGGTCTCCCCGTAGTCTCTCGCTGCCGGGCCCGCCCTCTGGTCCTCAGTCCTGCTCCCCACTGACAAGCAGCACGGCCTACGTCGCCGACGCGCTGCTCCAGCCCTGGCAGGGATGCCCGCTGGATCGGTGCCATCCCGGGGCCTCGGCTCAGCACTCCTGGTGCCTAATCACGCACCAATTCACAGGCCGGCTCTGCACCAGGCCTGTGGGCTGGGCAGATGAATGGGCCTGCTTTCCTGCCCTCTTTGTGGGTCACAGCCTCCCCCGTTGTTGTAATTGAATTAGAGCCATTCACTGCCAGCTGCTGACCAGTTTCCCACTCCCCGGGGCCACGCTCATTGCCTGGTGTCCTCCCCCATCAGTCGCTCACCTCCCTCGCCAGCAGCCAGCCGGGCGCTGTGCCAGTTTGCCGGCCGGCAGAGCCGGAAGTCCCTTGGAAGAGCTGTTCAGGCTGGGCCAGGGGTGGGAGGAGTTGCAGGGCAACCCTTCTGCTGGAGGTCTCTGGACCATGCTGCCCACTCTGCAGTGCCCAGGCCCACGGACTATCTCAGGTGGGCAAGAACGTTGAGAACACTTGGTGTTTAGGGACTCTCCTAGCACGGGTGCACTGAATCAGAGACTCTGAGTGGGAAAGCGGCTAGCTAGCCCCAATGCTAGCTGAATGCCACCTCCAGTACCTCAGTGTGACCTTATTTGGAGATAAGGGCTCTTTACACAGGACATCGAGTTAAAATGAGGTCATTAAGGTGGCCCGTAATCCAATATGACTCATGTCCTTAAAGTCAGGGGGAATTGGAAAATACATGCACATGGAGAGAATGCCATGTGAACAGGAAGAGTGGCCACTGTCAGGCCATAGTCAGAGGCCTGAAAGAGTCTTCCCTCACAGCCCTGAGAAGGACCCAGCCCTGCTGACACCTTGGTGTGGGCCTTCGAGCCCCCAGAACTGGGAGAACTCAACACTGCTCTCCGGGCGGGCACTACCGGTTGGTCAGAGTTGCCATGGCAGACGAAACCCACTTGCCAGCCCTCTCATTTCTCAGGAAGGGAGGCTCCGAAAGGCCAGAGGTCATACAGCTAGCACGTGGGGGAGCTGAGATGGACATTAACCTGGGAGAGGAGCATTGCCTACCAAGCACAGCGCCCCGCCCCGCTCTGTGACGGCCCCCATCCCCAGGGAGGGGCCGCTCACCCGCGAACGGCGTGCAGCAGACGCAGCGAGGGGTATGCAGTGCGCACGTTGACGCGGTGCTTCAGGATGAGCTCGTTCACCCACTCCACACGCTCCTTGCCGCCCCTGGCCATGAAGGCGGGGATCCACAGGATGCTGCCGTTGAGGCTGTGCAGCCGCTGGAGCAGCTTCTCCCGCCACGTGGCGTTGACCAGGTCCTCGAAGGCACGCTGGATGACGGAAGGGTTCATGGTCACCAGGTCTGTCTTGAGCCCCACATCCCGGGCGTACTCTTGCACCGGGGCCAGGTTGCACCTTCCAGAGAAAAAAAGCAACATGGTAATTTTGGGAAAGCTGAGATGCCTCTGCTTGTATTTCACTTTATCCATCCTTTGCTTGCTAAAACAAGGACCCATGGCAGCCTCCTGCACTCTCCTGTCGTCGCTTTTCCTGCCACACATACTTACTAGGCTCTTAGCATGTGCACAGACCTTTACTGCATCCTCAGGATGTCAAATACCTGCTTCTGAGTTCAGTGTCCAGTAGAGGAGGAAAGAAGCAAGTAAGCCATCCCTCAGCCCACAAGGTGACCATGTGATTGGCAGGAGTGACCTAGCCACATTAGGTGCCTAAGGGAGGGCTCTGAAGGGACACTCCCAGGTTCAGAATTCAGCTCTGATTCTGTCCATGTGACTCAGGGCCACCTGCTCAACCTCTCTGTGCTTCCTGAGAGCTCTCTCATGGTGAGGGAATATTCACAACAGTTTCTTTAGCTGTGATGGAGATCACAGCAGTGTGCCTCCCAGGCCCTAGAGGACTCACTGTACACCCAGTCCTTGCAACACTGCCTGACCACAGTAAGGGCTCAGTAACTACTGCTAGTTATTGTAACTATTGTCATTATAATTATGGGGAGGAGGGAAATCAGAAGGTCTTCCTGGAGGTGGTGACCCTTGAGGGAATCTAGAAGGATGGATGAGCAGCAGTCCAGCAGTGGGAAGGGCACGCGAAGACAGTGTTTCTCCACCTTGCCAGACAGAAGAATCACCTCAGTCACTTGTTAAAAATACAGGTTACCCAGGTTCATCACCTGAAGATCCAGATTCAACAGGTGAGCCTAGGAATGAATATTTATTTTCACAAGCTCTTTAGGTAAGTCTTAGAGCCAGGCAGTTTAGCAAACACTATAGCATATGGCATTTTCGGTGTAAGATTTGTGTTCAAAGGCACAGAGGTGGGAAATAGCGTGGGTATTTAGGGGAAGGTAAGTAATTTGGTGTGGCTGGAGCCTATTGCATGGAGGAGATAGGGCAGGAGCGGCAGGAAGGGTGAGAGAGCGCAGGACCTGTGTGCCAGGGACTTGCTTCCGATGCTCATGGGGAGCCACTGAAGGTTCTTGAGCAAGAGTGTGACACGGACAGATTTGCATTTTTATGCAACAGTCAGGCAGTAATGGTAAGATGAAGCTGTATTTATTGGAGGGGACAGAGTTTGGTATCAGAAGGCAAGTCAGCAGGCGAGAGAGGCAGCTCACACCCAAGGCCCGACACTGGCCTGAACTAGCCATGTGACCACTTCTGACTTTCTGTACCTCAGTTTCCTCACTGCAGAAGCCAGGACACAAACATTCCTGACAGGGTTGTTGGGGGAACTAAGCAAGTTAATAAATGCCGTGTGGAAGGGCATTTGTTTGTGGGATTCTCCCCGTGAAAGGGTGTGTGTGCACGAGCACAATGAAGTTTTCATCCCCAGACATCTGGGAGTTGACTGTACACCTATACCCTAAGTTAGGCAGTCTCCTAAACCTGGCATTGCAGCTCTTGGGGACCCTGTGGGGACCAGTAGCACCTTAGGCAACCCGTGTGTGGTCCGGCCGTGACCTCCGGGATCCACGAAGCTTCCTTTCCTCATGCTGGTTTCTCCACCTCAACCTTTCCTCTCTGTTGCCCACCGCACCCCACCCTCACCCCTTCTCTGGCTCCCAATCAGACTAACCTGCCACATTTTCTTTCCTTTTTCCCTTCCTCCTTCAGTCTTTATACTGGAGGTCTTTGAAAGGTGAGGGCAGAGCCATTATAAAGGCCAGGAGCAAATTATAAAAGAACCTGGCAAATGATAAGAAACTGAAGCAGGCTCAGCTGCCAGGCTGAAGGGGCTTTTCCGTCCCACTGGACGCAGAAGGAAACACGCTGTCCAGTCTCACGTTCTGAGGTTTGAGGAGCTCTAGGACGAGACTGCTTCCCAGAGCCCCAGGACAAGGCTGTCTTTGCTCGGGGACAATCCCAACAGAAACGTGAGACATGGCATTCAGTTCGGCCAGGGCCGGGACACTGTTTGGGCTGAAACTCGAGGCTCTGTGTGCCCTAGTTTTGACCAGGGGACAGCCAGACCTTGTTCCCGAGTCTGTCTGGATTAGGGGTCGGGTGTCAGAGCCCTGGGTAACTCTTCCCAGGTGAGTCCCAGGCGACTGAAAAGTGACAGGTGATATTTTAATGAGAATAATGGCCAAGTACAAAACTCAAGTTTCTTTGCTGCTCTCTCACTTCCCAGATTTTGACTTCAGGATATAAAGTTACTAGTAGAATATAACCTTCTCCAGTGCTTGAAAGAGTTTTGCAAACTTGGACCAGCCAGGAGATTTTCTTACTAATCTTTTGTAGCGGGTTCTATCCAGGGGTCAGTCAACTTTCTCTGTAAAGGGTCAGATAATACATATTTTAGGCTTTGCAGGCTATCTGCGCTTTCCATTGCAATAGTTCAATCCTTCCCAACTATACAATGCTACATTATAGTAAGAAAGCAGCCATTGAGGATATGAAAATGAATGGGGGTGGCTGTGTGCCAATAAAACTTTATTGATAAAAATAGGTTGTGGGCCATGGACTGCCTACCTCTGCACTAGACCAGTAATTCCCAACCTTAACTGTGTGACAGAATTACTGGGCTCCCTGGGCCACATGCCCCACCCCCCAGATCGATGTAATTGGTCTAAAGGTTGGTTTAAAAGTTTCCCAAGCGATTTTAATGTGCAGTCAAGATTCAGACCAGAGGCATCGATATTTTTTTCTATTTTACATGCATTTATTCCATTCTGCTCACACTGCACACTTGTTATACAGCCTATAAGGTTGAGACTAACCCCACTAGTGTGTCTTGTTTCAACCTCTGGGGACACCTGGTGACACTCAGCTTCAGTATGCCTGCTGCTCCTGACCCAGAGTCCCTGCGGTGGTTACCTTATGACAAAGCTGTGTGTGTCGATCTCCTGCCCGCAGCCGCTGTTCAGCAAGACCCCCGAGTTGCCCACGATGGCGCAAGTCCGGAAGTGCTTGTTCTTTAGCGGGGATGTTCTGGGGAGGAGCTCGTAGAGGTTCTGGGACACGTTCATCGTGCTGTCTCGGTCGAAGATGTAGTGAATGATGTCTCCGGGCTTCAGCGTCCCCTTGAGGACAGAAATGTCCTTTTCAGCATCCAAGAACTTTAAGATTTGTTTCCTACAAGAACCAAACATACACGAGGATAAGTCTCCCTGGTACAAGCGGCCCTTGGCCAACCCAGCTTTTCCTGTTCCGCGTCAGCCTGCTGGGCGGCTGGAGCCCAGCACACAGGCGGAGCTGAGAGGTCAGATGCCCTCAGAGGTTCCAGGCAGGGCCTGTCAGAAATCGCCTAGTGGCGATTATGGTGGCGGCCACGCTGGTTGCCCTGGTTACGCCCACTTCCCATGAGGAGTGCAAGCTGCCACGGTAGATGGACTCCATTCGGACTCGAGTGAGCTCGCCACAGAGGGCGGGCCGGCCCGCGTTCCGGCTCTCCCAGGACTGCCTGGTTTCGGCAATTCCCGGGAAACCCCCCATCTCGGGAACACCCAGCAGAGGGCACCCTACTCCCCGTCCTTTAGCAGGATTCAGGGCCCTCATCTGGCAGTGAGTCCCGAACTAGGAGCAGAAACTGGAGTGACAAATGTCCCTCATTCCTCGGGGGTCTGTTTTCTTCCACGGAAGCCTTCTCTGGCCCAGGGGCCTCCCAGGAGGCAAATGTGAATGTGGGGATCATGAGGTATGTCAACCTCTCTCCCTTTGAGAGACCAAGTCCGCAAGTTGTTCTGTGTTGTGGGGTGTGATTTCCCTGCCCCTAATTGCTGTCTGGTTGGAGGTCTGTAAGTAGTGATGCTTCTCCAGTCTCGCAGAGTGTGGTCACTTTGTGTTGTTTCAAAGCAAAGGCGATCAAAAGACAGCTTTGTAGGCTCTTGGGTGACTTTGCTTTAGGGGGAAAGTTCTAGAATCATCTAGCATAGGATGTAGTCGTAAAAAGGATGGGTGTCCTCTAAGAAGAACCAGAGAGTTTTACTCAAACCATGCAGGCCTGACCCCCAGGAACCAGAAGTTTTCCTTTCTAAATCACCCAAAAAATCATTAGAAATGATTCAAGTCTTAGAGAGAGAGAAATTTGGTACCCAGATCAGCTGAAATGCATTTCATTTCCTGCAGTGAGCTCCCATCTAGAACAGATACAATGGCGCCTTTTCAGATACAAAGCCTGCGTTCCCCCAGAGCCCCAGAGGGACAGAATCTTCGCACGAGGTGCAGATGAGAGAACTTGCAAGGCGGGCGCCCCATCGTGCAGATGGTTCCACTGCTGCCCCGCGGCGCCTCTGGGGTGTGAGATGTTCACAGCCTGTGGCGCCTCCCAGTGGGGCGCCCAGGTCTCAGCACGCTTTCCAGAGCTCCGCAGGTGGCTTAACGTGTCCAGGCTGGGGCACCGCGGCTGCAGCCGAGGGGCAGCCGAGGGGCAGCCAGATTACTGCCCTTCTTCCTTCCATTGTCTCTCCCGATCAGCGACCTGGATCTCATGCTGGGGAAGCCCTCTTGGTGAGTGATTCTTATCTCTTGATAGTAAACAGAGGCAGTATTTCAACTTACTGTGCTTTCCTAAGCATTATACAACTTGACAAACTAATATAGTTTGGGAAATGCCAAACACCTTTGTAATGATTTATCCCAATGCACTTAAAAGCAAAGGGAGCCTCCAGAAAGCCCATAAATAAACACCTATGTGAGTAGATTAATTTCTAACTAATTACAAGGAATTACTATCAATTATTAAACACCATCCCAAATATCTCGCTGCATCTTTTATTACAAATAGTTTTGGTGATTAATTGAAGTTGAAGAGAATTCTTGTCTCCCGAGGGTGAAGGCACGCTTTTCCTGCGAGATAGATCCCCAGGAAGGCCACAATCTGGTCTTCTCCAGAAGGGGTGGGGGTTCGTTTCTCTACCCGAATAGCAGGAGGAAGAGCCAGTCACTCGCAGGTGGCGGAGGGGGGTAAATAGTGGCCCTCCCCAAATATAGGTCCACCTTCTAACCCCTGGAACCTGTGACATGGCTTTAGTTGGGGGAAAAACGTCTTTGCAGATGTTATTAAAATTAAGGTTCTTGGGATGATAGCATCCTGAATTACCTGGATGGGCCCTGAATCCAGTGGCAAGTGTCCTTATAAGAGAGGGGAGCAGAATACACAGACACCGAGGAGAAAACCATGTGACCACGGAGGCAGAGTCGGAGTGACGTGGCCAGGATGCAGACAGACTGCAGCCACCGCAGCTAGGAGGGGCAGGGAGGATTCTCTTGGAGCCTCCAGAACGCTGGCCCCCGGAACCGAGAGGGAATAAGTGTCCGTTGTTGTAAGCCACCGGGTTGGTGGGAATTGGTTACAGCAGTCCTGGGAAACAAAGAGGTGTTCTCACGGGTTCCACAGCGCTGCTGATCCAAGGGTCAGTATGCAGGCCTGCAGCTGTTAGGGCAGCGTGATGAGGGTGGAGAGTCCATCCAGGAGGCTCAGAAGAGGCGCTCAGTGAGGGGTGGCAGATGGCGGTGACAGGAGTCAGCTCCTTCAGACGGCCTCAGCTGCTAGGTCTCAGATCCCCCTCTCTACCCCCAGCACTCCCTCGTCTCCCAAAACGAAGCCTTGAGAATGAGGGTGTGGGAGCATTTCTGTTTTGACAGTGAGTGTACCCGGAGGGGACACTTCCCTGCTCTGTGTGGTGACACTTTTGGCAGCTCTGGGCAAGGTTGTCCACTGTGCTCCCTCCTGTTCTCTGCCCCCTGTTCTCTGCTCCCTCCTGACGGTTATGGCCTGGGAACGTTACCGCTATAGTCAAGACATTCCCTCTCTGGTCCTGGCTACCCCACCAACTCCTCACCCCATTCCCTCCCTCCTGCTCTGCGTGCCGGTAGCACTGAGCACAAACACCAGACTTCAGACGGCGTACGAGGGATATGCTGCTTGGCAGGTCTGGCAAACTCCTAATCATCCTTCAAAACCCACTGCTGCCTTCCTGCCCAGCCCTTTTGGTTCTCTTACAAAATGAGGTACTCTCTCCTCAGATGAGCTTTTTATCTCTGCCTGTTTATAAGATGCAATACTGCCTGTTGTGTACACCACACCATACTGTCCTGTCTTCGCTTACACCTTCTCCCCACTGACTTGCCTGATTCATGCCAGCACTCCGGGCCCCCAGCTGATGCCCGGAGATGAGTGGTTGGATTGTACTGACCAGTCTTTGCTGGGGCAGTGGCGGCTGCATCAAAGGCAAGTAGCCACAGCGCGGAAGCTGAACCTCCTGCGTGGCGGGTTCCCACCCCACCGCCCAACAACTGCAGAGCTCTGCCTCTGCCATCAGGTGTCACGCCAGCTCCCGGGCCAGCCAGTCCAGCTGTGGCTTTTCATTTCCGTGTCGTTGGGAAGGCAGCCTGCTCAAGCCGCAGGACTGTGTATATGTGTGTGTGGGGGGGCGGGGAGCTCTCCAAAGACTCTACAAGTGGGAGGGCCGGCGCCTCAGGAAAGGGCACAGATGCCAGGCAGTCCTAAGCAAGGAACGTCTCCTTATCCAGGGAAGGGAGACATTTCCCCAGACCTCCTTTCCCGGTCCCCTGGGAGAAGCCACGTGTGGCCTCCACCCCCAGGCTCTCACTGCTGCTGACCTGAGAGCCCCACTCCTCCCGGCCCCACGACCTCGGCTCCTGCCGCCCACCCCACCAGCCGAGCGGCCGCATGCACGCTCTGGGCGGCGGGGCCTGCCTAGGGTTCTTATTTCCGATTGACCGTTTACAGACGAAACCTGCCTCAGCGGGAGGTAAACATTTTATTTCTATCCTGACTTCTTTGGATGATGGAGAGCGGCAATTTATGGGCTTGTGCTGAAGAAGGGCGAGCCTGTCTCTCGTCCTAGAGGTAATTACCACTACCTGATCCTCAGAGACAGCGTCTGGTTGTGCCTCCACTTGGCTGAGGCCGGCTGGATGTTGTGTTTAATGCTCTCATTACTTCTGTCAACAACAGCTGGTGATGAGGAGCCATTTATTACCACTTCAGCTCTGGAAGGGGAAAAAAGGAGGAAGAGGGTAAACATGATCTGTTAGCATGCCAATGACAAGTCTAATAGTTTTGTTTTTGCTGGGGCTTGGATGTAAACTTTGGAAGAGCGAGATTGCAGTTATTACCTGAGAAGGGGAGGAAGCCTATATATCTTCTAGAATGCACAGACTTTCTCCCTAAGGCGTAACCGGCGTACATTCTTGGAAGCGGGAAGGGGGTGATACACTGCCTTTCTCCCACCCCACTCCCAGTGCAACCTAGCTGCCGTGGTCAGAATAGTAATACTTCTCCAAGTTTCTTTTGTAGAACTCCAGATAGCAGTTGCATTAGCAGCCCGGTATCATGGTGGTTGACAAACTTAATGGAGAGAGAACACAAACTTGTATCCCCCAGATCCTACCACTCCATCCTTCATAACTGAGATCCACTTCAAACACCCGCCTCGTTTGAGGGATTGGTTCTGTGTCTCTCCCACTAGACTGTAAGAAGGGAGCTCCCTCTTATAGCGGGTGCTCAGTAAAAGTGTTTGCTGGATTCAAGTTTGAATTCTGTCCTGGGGGGGCCTGGATAGGGCGCTGGCGGGCTCCGTATGCCTGGGGCAAATCATAGTTCTGGGTGCGCACCACCTTTCCACCCAACTCAGGAACCCCGGGCATTCCAGGCCCCGCCTGAGTCCAGAGGCTGGAAATCTGTGCTAGTAGGTTTCTAAGAAACTAGGTTACAATTACATCTCTAAAGGCAGGAGCCACCTGCCTCTGCCAGCAGCACACAGGTGCACGCGGGTCACGCCAGACGCTCCTTTGTCCGTGCTGACAGCGAGTGGGTTCTCCCGGTTCCAGAGAGAACTGGATTTGGGATGCCCAGTTCTGGAGCTTTAAAGAATCCCAACCAAGCATCTCTGTCCTTTGCATTTACCTTGGAACAGCCAATTCAAAAAAGGTGACAGCTTTTTAATGGGGTCTAAACCCAGTGCTCTATTTTGCTTGTTGCAGGTAGAGAAGAAATTCACTTGGAGGTGCACGCTGTGCGCTCTCTCCCCGTTCCTCAGTATTTCTGACTCCTCTGGATGGTACCCCTCGTCTCGGGTTCAAACAGAGTAACTCTTGCAGAGGACGAAAAGGGTTTTTGACTCCTCTCTGGCATGCAGGCTAAGGGAAGCCTATGGGAGGTACGGAGGACTTGACCCTCTGGAATTTTTGCCGCTTTCATGAAAGGAAGCAGAAGGTGTAGTGGTGAGATTTCACAAGCTGTGTGACCGGGAAAATCACTTTACCTCCCTGAGCCTCAGTGTTGCCATTTCTAGAAAAAAGGTACAGGTCGAAGCAGAAGATACCCAGTGCTGAGGTTCTGGAGTTCTATGCGGATCACCGATCACTGGTACCGGTCACTGGCTGCCATCCCACAAGGCTCCAGTGGGAGCTGCTTGTGGCTGCGTTTCTGTGGTAGTGCAGCTTTTGTGTAAGGCCGCAGGTAGGAGCGGTGACCCTCGGGGCCACTGATTTAGCTGCTACCACCCAAGACCCCAGGCTTCAGCACAGCTGTGTCTGTAGGCACATGTGATAGAAACGCTGTGATATTTGTGATGAGGAGATGTCTGCCTAAGAAGTGAGCTGATACTTCTCATCAGAAACCAGTGACGGGGCCTCTTGTGGCTTAATTTGGATTCAGTCTTGGGTGATGCCCCTCGGAAATGAACACACTGGGTGTCCCCGGGCGCGCGCAGCAGGAGGGATGTGCTGAGGTGTTCTAGCGCGGATGCTTGCAGGGGGCCCTACTCGGAAGCCTGCAGAACGGGTTTCCAGGCTGTTCTGGGACACAGGCAATGAGGGTAGGGAAAGAAAGAGAAATGCTGGCACAGACAGCGGTCAAATTCCATTTCTCTGTCTACTTCCTAGCGAAACTTGGATGGGATCCTGCCTAACCATCCACAGTTTTACTGAACTTGAACCCTGGCTCTGTGATTGTCTTGTTGTAGTTCTTGGGAAAGTCTCTTTGGATCCCTGTCATCTTATCTGTAAAACCCAGGGATGGATTTGGGGTGTCCAACCTTTTGGCATCTCTGTGCCACACTGGAAGAAGAGTTGTCTTGGGCCACACAGTAAATACACTGCGGCACGTAATCACACAAAAAACTCTCATCATGTTCTAAGTAACTTTACAATTTTGCATTGGGCTGCATTCATAGCGGCCCCAGGCCAAGGGTTGGACACCCTGGCGGACGACCCCAGGGACCACCTCTGTTCACTGGTTGGTTGTGCTCCGTGCTGCACAGACTCGGCTGGATGAGTGAGTCCCCCTCAATGAACGTGCCCTCCTGCCCCTAGCACCCTGTCCACCCCAAGGACACTGCAGTCTCATGTCAGGCTTACGTTTCTCCGCCCATCTCCTGGTGCCATGTACACCCACAGCGACAGGAGTACGCATCAGCTGCATGCCTTGAACACATCAGGCTGGGCTAGAGCCTTATAGTCACAGGTTCTCGTCCTTGAAAAGACGTGTCATTATTCTAACTGAATGAGGAAGCTGAGGCTTAGAGGGGTAAACCAACTTGTCCACGGTCCCTGCCAACACAGCCTGGGACTGAATCTAGGTCTGCCTGGCTCCCAAGGAGACTGCAGACCCTGCCCCCGACCCCAAGTGACCACAGGACAAGGGAGATCCTGCTCCAGGGACAAGATCTTCCTTTTCAAAAAGAAGGCATCTTTCCACAGTGGAGGAGGTCACATGTATGTCTGCATTCACCAGGCATCGCGTAAGTTTCACTTGTAGCTTCCAGACAGCTAAGAGTTCATTCCGAGATCCAGAAGCAATGGTGTCAGGGACAGAGAGGACAATTTCCTCAGTCCTCTAGGGTCAGGAATAGCCACTCTGGGCAGGTGTCATATGGTCTGGAGACCTAAAAACATTGGAAGGGCAAGTAATATACCTTACTCTGAATAACTGGACCTCTCATTCCCAGACTGACCACAATAGGATATTGAGAAGGTAAAGCAAGCTCTCCGTTTTGAGTAGCATCCTTCATTTATGTCAAATAACTTGGCATTCTCTTTTTCCTTCCGTTGCTCCTTAAGCTTGGGCTTCTAAGACTCCAGGTTGGAGCTATGGGGCAGTTGTCACTGGAGCATGGGGACTCAGAGGCATGGTCCGAGCCTAGCCAGTGGCAAGCCTGGATCTGCTGGCTTACAAAGCACTTGCTTGCTCCCCTGCATCAAGCTGTCCCCTGGCCAAGGACTGTCATGGGAGGGAACAGTCTCAGAACTTAGAAGGTGCATTCAGTTGTCAAGCTGACATTGCTGAATCGCCTCCCTAGTGTTTTTAAGAATTCTCAGCAAAGTTTCCAAATGTTTTCTTTTCCATTTTAACATCCTGGACTAGTGATCTACAGTGAAACTGGGTGAAAGCTCTGATTCCATTCAGAGTCTCCATTGCCCGGCAAAAACGCAAGTTAGGAATATGCTCTTTGGTGGCCCAAGTGCTTCAGAGTGGGGTGAACCCTTTTCCAGAAAGTGACTCTCAGCATCTGAATTTTCTACTTCTGCAGCCGCCAGACCTTAGGCCATTTCATGGACTCTCTTATGGACAGTTCCCCCAAACCCCCCAAAGTGATTAGGGCGATGCAAAGCCAAAGTGAAACAAAACAGATCTCTTTGCTAAGTAAGAAGGGCACCATCCAGCAAAGAGGGGAGGCAGATTAATAGCTGCCTTACAGCAAAAACAAATGAACACAAAATCTAATTTACAAACCTATTAGATTTGCTATGTAAGCTGTTCACAGCCGATCTGATTGTACCTCTGCCTCCAGAATTCCTGCAAGACAAAGGAAATGCATTATTTATAAACCCAGTTCTTCTTTGCAAAGCCCTCTTCCATCATCAGGAGATCCCGCAGCCGGCCTTGGAGAACTGGGGAGGGTGGGTGAGATCTCACTCCACCCTGTCCAAGACGGGCAACATCCTGACCCAGCCACAGACACAAGCATTTTACAGGGAAGTAGACCTCCCGGATCCTCCCCTGCCTTGCACGTGAACATCGTTTTAAATCACACCAAGGTTCCCACTTGTGACTTGCATTGGGGTCTTGGGACAAAGTCCTTTGGGATTGATTTCCTCTGGCTAATCCCACAGGGCGCTGTTCCTTAGCGTGTCGCAGCATCTGCTCCCTGCGTTCTCTGGCTTCCACTCACATGTGTGAAGATGTTGTCCGTCACATTTTCGCCAAACTTGAGACACCAGAAGTTCGACAAAATGTGATAACACTTTGGCTTTTGGTGGCAAAAGAAGTTAATGTTAAGTGGTGTCACTTTGCAAGGAGCAGGAGATGGGTGACTAATGGAGTCCTTTGCTCATTCCTCTGGCGGATGCGTTTTTGAAGTGAAGGCACGCTCAGGCCCTTCCAGCTCCACTGCCCCTTAGTTCTGACAGATTCCATTGCGGACCCAGGCTATCGGGCCATGGAGTCTCACCCGGGGCCAGCGGATGGACGCCTCCATCTTACCCTGGTCCCTTGCCCACTTTGTGCCCTGTGCACTGGTTTTAAAACAGTTGTATGTGAGACTAATTATTTGGAGGTACATTATTTTTTTCCTACTGATTATAGGATGCATGGTTTGAGAATGTATGGTTTGTGGTTCATACTTTTCTTATTTAAGTTCTACCTAGCCTCTCAAAGTGTTGGTGTACTCCAAAGAAGCAGTTAAACTCACTGGGAAGGCTGTGTATTTTAAGGACTAATGTGATTGAATGAGAACTCTCTGGGCGAGGTTAATGCCGATTTCCACACTGGTTTTTAGTCTGGATTTTTCTATCGGCCTTCTTTAGCCTTAGCATACTTGTAGATATAATGTGTGTGTGCGCACGTGTAAACACATATACATGCCTTTTCCTGATAGACTTAAATGTCCTTTGAACTATCTGGCAACAGACAACGTTCTCCCCTTTCACAGCCAGACGACCGGGCAGCAGAAAGGACGCTGTGACGTGCCCAGCGTCTCGAATTGCATCGCCCCCAGTCTGGCTCTTCGTCGTACAGAGTCATCGGTTCTGCCCACTTTAAATCAATGTCTGGTGTTTCTTTCTGTCCCTTCATTTACTCTTGGGGCAGCGGAGCTCTTGACTCCTAACCTGGGGTCTGGGAATATCTGGCCAGCTCTGGCTCCGTAACGTCATCCGCACGGGTCAGACCCCAGGGGCCTTCCTGGGCATGCTGCTGTCCACACGTCACTGGCCTCCGACGTCCCCTGGGCTGACCCAGCCCTCAGAGTCAGCCCTCCTTGCAGGGAGGGAAGACCTGCTGGGCCAGACATGAAGTCCAGCACAGTGATTAAGAGTACGATAATAGCTCGAGACTAATGAAAGGTTAATGGAACAAAAAAGGCTCTCCAGAAATGCTGCACATAAGAATGGATACACGATTTTTATAAATCATTATCAATGGGAGACTCAGTGAATGGTTTGGAGTGGTTGGTTACGACCTGGAGGCAAGTTTTGGGAGATCAGTGGAGTGTTACCCTACTGGGGTAACATCCAAATGATGTTTCCCAAGTTGCAGTAATTTTCGTATCCCCATTACCCGTTCACTGTCTTCGTTAGTCACCCACACTGTTATCCACATGAAGTTTAAAACAGACTCATCCTTAAAAACTTAAACTAAGCAAAGCCATCTGTGAAAATACAGGTTTGGTACCATGACTATGTACGCTCATTTGAAAAAAAACACAAAATCATTAAATCACTGACATAAAAATATTTGTGTTTGATGGAATACCCAAAATCATCTTCTATTATTACCAAGACTACTTATAGCACTCTCTGGGAAATATTGAATTAAATAATATTTAAATGATAAAAACATTTTAGTTAAAATTATTAATAATATATAATATATTGTATAAAATACATGTTAACTATTAACAATATATAAACAATATAAAATTTATAAATAAAAATTTAAGCCATAGAAATTATAAATTAAAAAAATTAAGGAAGACAGCTTATAAGAAATTAGTAAGAAAATGGAAGAGAAAGTTTATCAAATCTTTGGTGTGAGCTGTGAAGAATGTATGTGAAGACTTTTTAAATTCAGAAGTGTAAGAAGAAGTCGTAATAGAAAATGTAGACGAATTGGACTTTGTAGAAATGGAAAACTCTGCTCATACACAGAAAAGCTCAGCAAGCCCTGGTCCGTGTCTTCCATGAAATGTGAGCGGCTCCCCTGTGTGGATGCTTCTGTCTGCAGGAGTGCAACCAAGGCAGCAGGTCCCTAAAGACGGCCAACAGCGGTCCTTGGAGGGCACCTTTCAAACGGAAGCCAGCCCACCTGGAGCCCATACCCCTGCCATCCCCTTCACTGGGGTCTCACACCCTGCCCTCCTCCCCCAGCGCCAGGTACCCGGCAACTAGGGACAGCCCCTGTGCCTCAGAGCCCGCTGAAATTATTCAGACTGGCCAATCCTTCCCCTTCTTATTCAGCCTCACCCTCCCTTCCCATGGAAACCACAGGAAAGGCTCTTGACCATAGTTTCCCCTCCCCATCTGCCTCCTGAGCGACCTGGTGCTTCTCCAGGTGCCCTGCATGGTGTGGTGTGCCCCCCGCTCTTGTGATGGAGGAATACAACAAACCACCTTTCCAGCGGCAGTAGTCTCCTAATCTGTTGGCCTGACCACACCTAAATAGTAATAAAACCTACATTAAAACAAGGGGTCTCGTTATTCTCTTAGCCTGGCACAGTACCTTGCCCAACTGGGGCTCAGTAAGTGCAATCTAACGTCGACATCACACGGGACTTTTCTTCCCAAGTCTTCCCCGCAGTTTGCACGCCATGCTCCCGCACATCATTCACGCCTGAACAAGACAAAGTTCTGCCTCTCAGAAATCCACAGATCGGGGCAGGCTGTCATGCAAAGACTCTCAGACTGCAGATGTTTGGCTCAAAATGAATCACTGGAAATGGCGAGGGATTTTTTCCCTAATTAGCTTTTGCCTCCAGTGTTATTAAAATGAGCGTACAGCCCTTGCGATGGGAGAGTGCTGGTACCTGCTTGGTTGAGTGACAGAAGAAGATGATTAAGTGAGAAAAATTTGCTAAAGATAATTTGTTACATGCTGAAGTCACAGAAATGTAGAAGCCTGGATGAGCCAAAGGAGAAAATACAGGGGAAAGCGCCTGGCGCTTTGTACAAAAGAGGTACAATAGTCGTAATAAGCACTGGCCGTTCGACCTGTCAAGGACTCCAGCCAGGGTGATGACACCGACTGGCTCCTGTCAAGCCCACGCTCAGGGCGTCGGTCTCCTTTCCACCCCGACACGACATTCCCTCCAAGTGGAGCGTCCCCCGGAGACGAAGGCCACACCAGAAGTGTGTGCTGAAACACACCACACACAGCCGGGTCCAGGTGCAGCAAAGAGCAGCCAGGGAGCCTGAAAGCTGCATTTCTCCTTGGCCTCTGCATCCAGGCCTGCGGTTTCGCAGCTCTGTTAGCATCTCCCACCTTTTTGATTTCTCACCAGAAAGTCGGGCCCTGTGAATGAACTCTGGGGCACTGACAGCTTTAATTGAGAGTCTGGACCCAACTGAAACAGCTGGTTAGTCTTCAGAGTGGAAGGTTAAACTAAAGCACAATTCGTGAATGTGCAGATGGTTCTTCCTTCGTAGTTTTGGGAGAATGCAGAATGCTTTTTTTCAAGTTGTGTGTAAACCACCGGGGTTCTTGCCTCTTGACCCCAAGGAATATGTTGTAGTCATATGGCCCCCAGACCCCGGATGGAGAGAAAAGCCAGGGAAGGGATGATGCATTCGGGGTCAGTCATGTGAATAGACCTAGGGCTTCCGGCAGGGGTTGGGTGGGTTTTTTATTGTGATAAAATATATACAGCGTAGAATTTCCACTTGCACCCTCTAAGTGTGCAGGTCAGTGGCACGAGCATGTGCACAGTGTTGTGGGGCCATCGCCACTGTTTGTCTCCAGGAGACGTTTGTCACCCCAAATGGAAACCCTGTCCCGACTGAACAACCGCCCCCCGCTGTCTGTCTTCTCCATCTTCATGAATTTGCCTGGTTCAGGTATTTTATTTCAGAGGACTCGTAGCATATTTGTCCTTTGTGTCTGGCTTCGTTTGCTCCGTATAATGTTTTTAGGGTTCATCCGTGTGGTAGCATTCTAAGGAGGCAGAACATCAGAGAGACGAGAAGGAGAGGCCGTGCGGGAGTCCTTCCTGTGTCCGGAGCCTTGAGCACCGGTGATTGAAACAGGGTCACAGGTCCCACCAGCTGACCGGGGCTCGACAGGGGCTCCTGCCCAGAGCTGACTTGAGTAGGAGCTTCCTGAAGTTGTTGCTGGAAAACTGAGCTTTGCTGTCCATCTGAGGAGCTGGTTGTACTTGACCAAGAGCTCAGATGGGCAAGGGGTCTAGCCTGGGTTGATCCAGTGCAGGTCATCACCACGTGGTGGCAGTGAAAGTGTCCCCCGCTGCCCACGCGCAACGGGAAGCATGGCGCCCCATGTTCGGACTGGGCCAGTCCGCCATCCCAACGGGTCTCACTCTGAGCAGGAGGCAGCGGCATGCGTCCTTGTCCACAGGCTTGGTAATTCGTTTGTGTTTGGGCACTGTGAGACCACCGCCTACCACCTGGATACCACCTGCGCTAGCGCAGAACTTCTTCCCAGCGTCCCATGCATCCTGGCCTGAGGCATCTTTGGTCGACACCACTGGGTCGTCCTTGATGAAAGACTTACAGCCATCCATGGGCTGCTTAGGGGGGATGTAACAGTAGGCATCAGGGGACCCAAAGTTCCAGGTCGTTCTTTCCCGGCTGAAAACTAGAGGCTACTGCATCGATCCACTCGCCACCTTGTAAGTGCAGGCAGCCTTTCCAGCCACATCCCACAGCAGCCCCAGGGTTCCGTGTCCCCTGGGCTGTGCGTCCGCACACTCTTCCTTCAGGCGGCCAGGCAGCAAGTATTTTAGGCTTTGTGCACCAAGGGAAAGACTGAGGATCTTACGTAGTGCAGACAGTTAAGCGACAAGAGAGAAAATGAATTTACACAATTTTTATTGATGAAATTGAAAATATAATAATAATCAAACACTTTGTTCTAGTAATAGGTATATCAATGAGAAGACTATCATTCTTCTTTGGGGGAAACGATTCTCCTTAATTGAGGGCCAAAGTTAGTGTCCTGTCACCACGAGAGAGAGGTGGCCTGATTCTTCCACGAGCCTTTCCTGGCTTCTCGGAAACTGTTACTGTCCCATGTGTGAATTCACTGGCCTGTGTCACCTAGACCTCTCTATGGGACCTGCACTCTGCCTGCCCTTACAGCACTGGAGAGCGCTGTGTCGGGGAGGCCCGTGAACAGCACACGCTCTGAGACACGCCTCCCTGGGTCTGAATTCTAGCTGCACTCACCACTCCCTGTGTGGTCGTTGGCGACCGCCTAACCTAGCTACAAGCTTCTGCTTTGATTCCTCATCTGTAAAATGCATAACAGTATCTGCGTCACTGGGCTGTTGTAAAGATTGCATGAGCTACTGAATGCCGAGGTTTAGACCAATGCATCCCATACTGTAAAACACTCAATATCAATGTGATAGTTCTTTTGAGTTTTCTCCAGCTGTTGAAAATGCAAACTTATCTTGGCTTGAGGGCCACATGATAACAGGTAGCTGGTCAGAGCTGACCTGTGAGCCATACTTTGCTGACCCCCTGGCTTAGAATGTTAGGAGTAAAACACCCCTCGTCCTCCGTATAGGACACCTTTGCTATACTTTTCCTTGAAGACATCCTTCTGGTTGGGGTAGGCTTCTGCTCCTGGGGGCACAGCTCTCCTGAAGTCCCAGCTCCAACAGGAAGGACCGTGAACCCCTGCCAGCTTGTTACGGGTGTGAGAACCACCGTGGCTCACCCTGAAAGCTGGCACTGGGCAGTCACCTCTGTGTTGCCTGCGGTTCAGTGTGACCATCCGCGTCACAGCAGCTCCAGCTTCAGAGGCAGCGAGGGATACTTCCAGTGTGGTGCTCGCACCAAAGTTAGATTTATCCCCAGTGCCACCCCTGCCCATCGCCAATGTGTTTATCTTCTCCAGTTCCACCCCCTCACCTGACTTCTTGCTCGTCAGGTCAGGCCTAATAGCTTCATCCTTGTGCTTAACAGTCTCTGAGACACCTTTTCCTACACAGCAAGTCTTATCATTGTAGCAAAGCTCTTGAACTGCATGGATGCTGAAACAATGCTGGGCACAGAGCTCTGAAGAGACCTCGTAGGTTCCAGCCTTGACAATGGTGTTTCCATGGCAACTGGGCTTCCATGGGTGCCGTAGGTGCCAACAGGGAGGGTTAAGTCAGCAAGCTCATGGGCGTCTCTCTCCTGCCCCCGAGCTGCCCTTACTGACTGCTCAGCTCCTTTCCCTGCCATCCTCTCTTCCTTCGTGTGAAATGTTAGCTTGATTTGATTTAGCCATTTGCTTTGATTTCGGCAAACTTGTGCTTATTAATCAGCTTCCATCAGAATACGAAAAGGTGCCAGTTCACCCAAGGTTCTCTCCTCTGCTCAGCCTCAGAAACGTGAGAGCGCAGGGCTTTGATCAGGTTCTGGCTAGTTTTGCTGGTCTTTCTGCAAAAGCACTTACAGGCATCTGCACGTCAAAACGCAAGTAAACCAGTCACTTGGGTGCCAGGCTTTCCCACCACATTTATTCCTGCTCCTCTCTCATCACGAAACTGTCACCTGTACCCGGGGGGACCAAGTAATTTGTCATCCAAACCAGAACACTCCCAGAGTAAACGGAGGCACCGACCAGAGGACACAAAACTGGGATGTCAAAGTCGTGTGGGACTTGTAGCCTTCCTGCCCACTGTCTTACAAAGGAGACACACTTTGTGTACAGAGACTTCTAAGAAGGCTGCGTCCCCATGTCCCCCGACCACTCAAAACCCCAGAAACAAAGCAGTTAAAACCCAGAGGCAACAGATGCTTGTGCTGTGGGAGCTGGAAACAGTGGGAGCTGTCGGTACAGAAATCTTCTTCTGCAAGGCGTTCATGGCCACAGAGCCTTTTCTGAGCCTCCCACCCCATTCTGAAGGCCCCGCCCCGGTGTCCTGGTCATACCTGCAGCAGGGGGCAGCTTTACCTACCATGTGGCTTCACCACCAGCCTCCCACCCCACTGCACCCCAAGACAGGGGCCAAGTGTAAGACAGGGTCCTATTCATCTCTGTATTGCCATGGAGGGGGGCATATCTCCTGCACACCAGACATGCTTAGAGAGGATTGTGAGTGAATAGATGAGCCAGACAAGCTGAAGGCGCCCGCTTCTGAGCATGGCCCGGCCCGAACAGAGGGAAACAGCAGCCTCAGTGCCGCCGCCACTGCCCACCCTACCTCACCTGCCAGGCGTGCCCCAGGCCCACAGGCTGTGCCCTCCCTAGAATTTCTTCCTACAGACATCTCCATGGCTCACTGCCCCCTCCTTCAAATCTTGCTCAGATGCCACCTTCTCAGAGCAGCCTTCCTCCCCTCCCATCTCCTTGTATCTTCTGGTCGCCGTGTTCAAGTATTAAGCACGCTGCCCGACTCAGCCACTGGAATTGAGCTCCGTGACGGAAGCGTTGTGTCTGTCTGTGGACTGCTGCGCCCCTGGTGTGGGGCACCGTGCCTGGACCTCGGAAGGCGTCCGTGAACATTTGTCAGGGGAAGGGCCCCGCCTCCTCTCCTTGGTCACAGCAGAGGAGCCAGCTGTCCTCTGACCGGACTCAGCATCTCCACCTGAGCTCTGAATCGCACCTCTTCCCGCATTGGGAGACTCCTGTTCCATCAGCTGTTTCTTCTCTCTTCCGGATAGTCACAGCTTCCTCGCAGCTGTGTGATCGCTCTGATTCTCATCCTGGACCTTTCTGTCGAGCTCTGCCCTGCAAATTTTATGCTGTTCATTTAAGCCTCACACAGCCCTCACAGGCAGCAATGGCTGTCCATTTCTACGTGAGAAGACACTGAGGCACAGAGAAGGTGAGAGGCTTGAGTAGGGCTGCACAGTGAGTAGGGACACCAGCAGACTGACCGGCTCAGGGGCCCAGTTCCTAATCCATCTGCCTTTTAACCGGCTCACCCCAACTAGCATTTATAATGTTTGCTTTTCTTATCTTAAATAAACTACCGAATCTTCATTCCATATTTCCTTCAGCTACTTCTCTCTCTCTCCAAAGACCCATGTGCACTGTCACTCTACCCTCTCCTAGTGCCACTGCAGTCTGGCTTATGCCCCCTCACTCTATCCCAGGAGCTCTCGTGTGAACGCCTTGCGGTGGACATTTCTGCAGTGAATACGATGAGGGGGTCCCGTCGTATTCGAACCCCATCAGTGTTTGACAGCGGCAGCCACTTCCACCTTCTTGGCTACGTTAGCCCAGGGCTTCCTAGGCCTGACGACAGGGTGGCCCTGGCCAGACCTTCACCCTCTGCAGGAAGTGCGCTACTAGGCGGAGGTGTGATGAATGGTTCCAAGGGGTGGGTTATTTAGAGTCCTCGGGGCATCTTTAATATTCTTCCCGGCTCAGAAGGTCTGCTGTTTTAAGTCACCTCCTTTCAACGCTTCAAATCCCTCTTTGAGCCTTACTGTTCCCCTGGCAGAGGGTGCCCCGGACCAAAAATCTCAGTTTATCTGTATATTCACGTGCAAACAAGATGCAGATCATGGTCTGCATGCACTCAGATGTCCTGCGCCTGCACAAAGCTGGGCCCTGCACCCCGCCCTTCACCCGCTGCAAGTAAGGATTCAGTACGCAGAAAGGGAGGCCCCAGAGAGTTAAGAGGAGGCAAAGGTTGCTCAACAAGTAGTTGTGACACAGTTGGTGAGCCCGTAGGGAAAACACTCATGTTAGGTTCTCCACGCACACCAATAAGGACAAAATGTGATCCAGCCAGTAAGAGCTATGCTCAGGAACAGTTCTATGTGAAAATCCATTTGATTCTTCCGTTTTGGTCTGTTGGGCTGCTAAAACAAAGTATCATAGACCGGGTGGCGTACCGACACCAGAAATTCATTGCTCCCAGTTCTGGAGGCTGGGAGCCCGAACTCGGGGAGCCCGCATGTTAAGTGGGACTTCCCCTGGTATCCTCACTTGGCAGCAGGAAGGGGAGCTCTCTGGGGTCTCTTTTATGAGGGCGCCACTCCCATCATATGGGCTCCACCCTCATGACCCAGCCCCTTCCCCAAGGCCTCGCCCCCTTCCACCATCACAGTGGGAGCCAGGGTTCCAGCGTGTGACTGTAGGGGACACAGACATGCAAACCACAGCACCTCACTGGCCAGTTAACTTAGTGCCCATTCCTGACGGTCGCTGGGGCTCCTGCCGCAGACACGGAGTTAACCCCGGGCATCGTTTTACCTTTTTGGTTGTATTAGAAACATACTACTGCGAAGCCGTAACCCAGAGCTTGGCAGCCCTGGAAGCTTCTCATTTCATTCATGTGGCACAATGTGGATCAATCCGTGGTCTTTAAGGAAGGGCAGAATGCCCACCCACAACTCCTGTGTGCCTCACTTAGCTGCTAAACCCGCCGCACCAGGACTTGAAAGGCCTCTGCCTTAAGCCAACCTTTCTTCTCTCTCTTTTGTGCATTTATTGAGGGACCGAATTCAGATGCAGTGTCTCCATTAATGCAGCCCTTTCCTGAGAAAACCCCCGGAGGGCACCCAGGAAGGGGCAGCCTTTGAAGTTGCTTCTCTTCTGGGCGTTTGATGTGTCTCTTCCCCACCCTGCCCGGTTCTGGATAAATGTCCACTCTCCCTGCCCAGCAGTGGACAGCCGACAGGCCAGCAGGGAGGGCACTGGAGTTCTGGCTCCTAACGGGCTGTAGCTTTGCCAGCCTAGACCTCTCTGGGTCCTGATGTCCTTCCCTTACAGCAGGATTACAGCGAGGAGCCCAGACAGACGGGGGCGTCGTCGGTTGTGGTGGCGGTAGCAGAAGCAGTGGCTGCTGCCCTCCGGGGGCGGAGCAAACCATTGCTGCCTGTGGGCGCCGCCGAACTCCTTGAACAGCTAGCTGTCCTTGGGGAGGTTGCGTTCATCAGTGCTGCCCATTAGGGAGAAATAAGGAGGGAGGGTGGAGGAAAAGAGAAGGTGCTCCCTGTGACGGGACCACGATTCCTGCCGCTTCGCTGATGCATGTATCGAGCCAGGCCTGAGCTGGCTTTGGTGTCACAGCAGGGATGCAGACAGATCATCTCCACTGTGAAGCTGCCTAAAATCTAAATTTGGAGATAGGAAGCCCTCACAAGAAAGACATCCCAGCAAAGGAATAGAATCACGAACACCAACCCAGGCAATGGTGCTCAGAAGAAATCAGAAGTGGTAGCAGAGGGTTACAGACAGGGTGTGCTCAGGAGTGAGCAGGGGAGAGCTGCTCGGGGCAGGGCGCCTTGTCGGAACCCTTTGTGAGGGGCGCCAGCCTCACAAAAGGCTGTGGGAAGAGCATCAGGCAGAGGGGTCTGGACGGGCGCAGTCCCAAAGGCGAGAAGACGTGTTAGTGAATCCCCAGTCTTCCCTCATTTACAATTCATGACGTTCCTGGGCCCTCATCACCCCAGAAGATGATCTCTGAACCTTCATCCCTCCTCTTCTCTCCCCACCTGCTTATTGGTCCACTTTCACCCAAGACTGTGGTTCTATCCTATAACCAACCTCTCCTCCCTTTTCCAACTAAGTCCTTGGACCCTTCTACAGGTCCTACCCTGATCCTTCCTCTTCCAGAAAATGTCTCTCTGGTCCCCTGTCCTTTGTGAGGACTCCCTCTTCAGAGCTCTTGGAGTGCAAGTCATCCGTATCACTAGCACTACATTGTCATTTTTGTTCTCGTTACACGTCAGGCCTCACCCTGAGGACAGGGACTGCCACCAGGCCGATGCACTGCACACACCAGACATTTGTTGGAGATAAGGAATCTTTCTGATACCCGAAGGAAGAAGGCGTCCCAAATCCCCCAACTTAGCTGTGTTTGGTGATAGATTCTCCACACATTACTGCACACACCCATGTGCTTTTCTAAAACCTGGTGCACTGAGCATAACAGCGACCTGTTGTACCAGAGCGCGTCTCCTGCTGGTGCCGAGAGGCAGGAGTGACAATGAGATGGAGTCTATCTTGCAAGTGTATCAAGAGGCTTCATGAGTTGTGCGAATGACTTTAGCAAAGCCTGGCATGGAGCGGGCACTCCGTGTGTTAGTTTGCCTTGCTCTTCTTCCAAATGGCCTTTTTCTCTGTTCCGTGCAGAGCAGGTGGTGGGTGAAAACAGAGCAGCACCTATTTACCGCCCTGCTCTAACATTTCAGAGCAAGGCATTTAGAGGCAAAGCAAGAGGACTAGCTGTTCCCAGGGAATCTGGGCTCCTTTGAACAGGGGAACCCACTGAGGGTGGTGCCCAGCCGGGATGCCCAGAGGTGAGCTAGCGGAGACCTGGCATTCGTCTCACCCTCATTTCTAAGGTGGGCGGCTGAGGCCCGGAGGGCTAGAGCTTGTCTGCTAGGTCCTGGGCCTGCTGGTGGCAGACTCCCATGCCCAGCCCTGATCTCTGAACTCTGACTCCGGACGTGTTTCTCATCATCGCACAAGAGCTGCCTCCCCCACCAGACCGCAAGTTCCTTGGGCACTCTCTCTGTGCTGCCTTCATCTGTGCCTGTCTCCAGCATCTAGCACGGGGCTTGTGAGCACCGGTGTCTGGCGAAGCAGATGCATTCACTCACGCAGCTCTGCAGTGGCCGCAGACGCTCACGGGAACTGTCGCAGAACCTGGGTTCCAGGGAGCTGTCCTGAGGCTTTACTCCGGGGGCACTGTGAGTGCCTGTAGGGATCCACCTGATCGGAAGCAGATGGACTTTGCCAGCACGCTGGCCCCTGGCAGACAGTGCATGCTGGTTATGCTGAAATGCTGCATTGGAAAAACGGTCATTAAGCACTTGCCAGGTGCCATGCACTGGGTATACAGCGATAAACAGGACAGGGATGGGTCCTTCCCTTATGAGAAACCACCTTGTATAAGATGCAAAAAAACTAGAACAAAAGTCAATATACTGGCACCAAGTCCAGGCTGGACCATCCTTTCCAGGGGCTAATTTCCACCTATTTCCAAGACAGCAAATAAAAACAACACTGCACAATGGGGCTCTGATGAAGACCCCAAATCCAAAAGTCAATATATTTTACTTTATTTTATCTCAATTGATCTCAACTCCCAAATGTTCCAGCTTCAGAAGGTAAGATTAAGTGCCGTTAAGCCAGCCAGACCAGCACTGATTTAAAAACCCTCCTTGATGCCATAGGATGGAGGAGCTTGCAGGCCCTTATTAATCTTCTTGTTATCAGCTTGATCTCAGCCTGCCAGGAGCCAGCCCAGCTGCTTCCCGATTCCGGCCGCATCCCTCCAGTCCCCTGGCTTCTGTGTACCAGGCCCCCGAGCCCGTATAGAACCATGAATCACCCTGCTAACAATACTTACTTTATCTGTGGGCTGGTCTGTGTGCAAGGGGGAAAGGGAGAATGGCTTCATCTATGGAAAAGGTGGAGCTCGATGGATTTCAAACCAGACAGTTATGTGGGAGCTGACATAACCCACCACATTTTCTCTCCTTCGGCCATGGGGAGAAATACAGTTGACCCTCGAACAACACGGGTTTGAACTGTGTGGGGCCACTTATATGCAGATGTTTTTTCAATACTGTAAATGTATCTTCTCTTCCTTATGATTTTCTTAATGACGTCCTCTTTTCCCTGGCCTACTTTGCTGTAAGAACATAGTACATAATACACATAACAGAAAACACATGCTAGCCAACTGCCTATGTCAACTGTAGGCTATCAGTAGTTAGGTTTGGGGGAGTCCAAAGTCATACCGGGATTTTCAACTGTGCAGGGGCTTGGTGCCCGTAACCCCCGAGTAGCCCAGGGGTCTACACTGTAGAAATAACTGTAGAATCTAGGTGGCAGGGGCCTTTCTGAGTCCCCGGGAATTACCTCCCTTCTTCCCATCCTCCCTCCTTCCCTACCTTGTTCTCCAAGCCAGCACTTACTCTCTGCCAGGCACCGTGCAAGGAGCTGGAGGTGCAGCCCAGCTCAGGTCTACAATGGTCCCATCCCTCTCTGGGCTACCATCTTGCAGGAGAAGGGCACCAGGCAAGAACTAGGAAGTGTGTGGGGCGGTGCAGAGAAAGTGGAGAGTGCCGGGAGGCTGCACAGGGGGTGCCGACCTCGTGTGTTGCTGGGGTGGGAGAGCCTCCGGGCCTGAATCATCCTGGCCCCTGAGTGGTACACAGGATTGTTTGATGGGAGGGTGATTTGTGCACTGGGCACTTTCCCGGATACAGTGATAAATTAGATCTGGTCCTTTTTCTGGAAGATTAACTGGCTTACTCTCTCTAGAAGTTTTGCAAGGAGTTGTCACAGCTTCGCTGCCATGGGGGCAGGTAATGGCCGTGGGGCAGATGGCAGGCTGACATGTCACTGCCTAGACTTCAGTCATTGTCCCAGCCTGCCTTCATGTGCCTGGTACCTTTATTGACTTAATATTAAATCTTCTTTAAATCGAGTCAGTTAAAAACGTAAATGAATTTATCATAAAAGGAGTCTTGATATCACTAACGTAAATAGAATACCACTATCCCTTGCCCTGAATAGAAAGTAAAGGCAAAAATAAATATAATTACGTTCTTGGCTTTCAGCCTGCAGAGGCCAGCGTTATCTGGAGGAGCAGATTGGTTCTAAAAGGCCCCTACACTTGCCTGCGATCGCCCCTAGAGGCCTCCCCTCCCAATCCCTCCATTTCTTCATAACACAGTGGGGTTTGGAATTGGACTGCAGGCCGGGCAGGCCACTGAAACCACTCGGGAACCCCAAGAACTCTAGGGAGCTCTTCCTCTATGTGCCAACTGTGACGTGAGGTCATTGCTTTGTAAACGATCACAGAGGAGTGCTCTGCTGACCAGCTTCTCTGGAAATTGCTATCACGTGTTCCGGCCCTGAGTCAAGGGTGTTTCTTGTACAGACACACTGCAGCCACCTTAAACTTTAATACCTCGGTCAGCATATCTCCTCGCCTCACCTCCTGCCTCGGGCCTCATTTGGGAGAAAAGCAGTTCAGTCCCAGGGCTGAATCCCGGCCCCTGGGAAATGGTGGCTAGACCTTTACAAAACTCAATTCTTTCCTATTTATTAAGAGGTTACTTCACCTGAGTCTCAATTTACTTGTCCATAAAATGGCTTTGGTAGGGGTTTTATAAAAAAAGGTGTGAAATAATATGTGAAAAACTCCTGGAATACACATTGACATTCAGCAAGTGACTGTAATAATAATTATTATTACTTTTTCTGACATCCATTTGAGGGTCACTCTAGGCCGACTCTATGGTGGGCATAGGGATCCAGTATCAGGGGGCACATGCAAATCACCTGGGCTCTTATTATGATGCAGATTCAGTTTCCTTAGGTCTGGGTCTGAGATGAGGCCTAAATGTTGCATTTCTACGGAAACTCCAGATGATGTCCATGCTGCTGGTCTGAGGGCCACACTTTGAGTGACAAGACTCTAGCCTGGTGGTTCCCCCAGTGCGGTCCTCAGAAGGACCTAAGGCATCAGCATCACCTACAAGTTGGTGGTGCAGAGGCTCAGACCACGCCCGGAACTGCTCAGTCAGAACCTCGGGTGGGGCCCGCACGGTCTCAACAACCTCAGACAGTGCAGAGCCCCAGCTCCGGCCCGTCCTGCCCTGGAATCCACAACACGTGCTCCCCCTGCGTTCTTACGGGAACCGAGTGGCATGAGCCTAAAACGAGAGAGACAGGTAGCTCAGCATTTTGCAGCCGAGCAGGAGCCAAATCTTGGGATCAGCATTTTGGGACCCTCTCCTCTTTTTAGATTCACCCTTGAACCAAACACTAAGGGAGGCAGGTGGTAAGGAAAGGGGTGGTGAGGAACCTGGATCTTGGAGGGAGGGGTGCTCTGGGCTGTCTGTGCCCTTGGCCTCCAGCTTCCCTCCCCCACACCTCCGGTCCCTGCCACTGCGTGCCGTCCACCCTCGCGGTTTAGGCTTTCGTGAGACCTGTGGACCCCTGCACCGGATGTGCACAGGCCAGCAGGCCAAAAGCATTTCCAGAGTACCCACAAAATAGTACGGATGTGCGCGTTCCACAGTCGTAACTCCCAGGGGTTGGCTACTTGAGCCACTTCCAGAAAGTGTGTCCAAACATACTGGTAACAGAAAATGGTTATTATTTGTCTAATTCTAGTTTGTGTCCTTTCCTCCTTTCCTCCCTCCACTCCCTCCCCACCATGCCTTTTTGTACTGTTCTCTTTGTTGAATAGATGTTGTTTTGTTAAAACCAAAATTACACTCTTAGATCAATGTGTCTTGAGCCAGGCACTCTTCATATTGATTAGGGCACAGCTGAGGCATTATCCAGAGTTTCAATAAAGTCAGTCCCCAAACTTCTGGAACCCCAGAGGTGCAGTGGGAGGAGCTTTGCAGCTCACAGGAGAAGAGCAAAGGAAAGTCACCCACCCTATCGATTTACCGACTCGCTCTCTCTGGATATCCTGTGTCTCCTCCTTTCATTATTTAAGCAATGCTGGCATTTACTGAGAAAGGTGTGAATGCATCCTGGTTATCATTCCTCCGAGCACAGCCGGTATTCTTCTTCTTGAAATTGGAGATGGGGAAACCTTATAACAAGCGCCCACAGCTCCCTGGGCTGCGTCCAAGTGAGGCCGCCCCTTCCTCAGCATCCACTGAGATGTTCTCCAGGGTGACGGCCGCCGCTGTGTTGGGGAGGCTCCTCTGACCTGCCGCGAGTCTTCCCCATAGGCACAGATGTTCCCAGCGTCCCTTCACAAACTCTCTGCGTGGTACAGAAAACGGGACCGTACCCTGTGGCGGGCCCAGGGCAGCGGGAGGAACGGGAGCAGACAGCTGGTGACTTGAGTGTACAGGAGTCACTACTAGTAGCGTGAGCCGTGGTGTCAGGCAAAGCAGGTGAAATCCGCACTCCCTGTTTCCCAGCTGTGTGATCTCAGCAAGTCCTAGAACCTCTCTGAGCCTGTGTTTCCTCGTCTGCAAATGGGCAGGCAGGGTGGTGATGAGGGTTAAGCTAGTGACCCAGGTGGCCCTCAGCAGAACGGCGGGCACGGTGTCAGCCCTGGGAAGCGGAACTCACTGTGCCGGTAGTACAGGCTCCCTGGAGAAGCAGTCCCCTCCCTGACCGCGTCCTTCCTCTGCCAGGTTCTGCCAGGCCTGAACACGCTGATTGCACTGGTCCTTCTCTTTCCCTCCTTAAACTCCCTCCTTAATCACTTGTGTTCTCTCTCTCTCCCTCTCTGCTGACGAGATGGTCACACAAACACCGTGCTCCAGCGCCATTCTGATGAGACTCGGTGGGGGCAGGAAGGTGGCTGGAGGAGAAGGAAAGAGAGCAGGTGCAGAGTGTGTGGGTGGGGACACCGCTCCACGACGAGGCGGTCCGGAGCCGACAGCCCTCAGTTGTATCGCTCCTTCGGGGCTGCCGTGTTCCATCACAGCCCTGGCTGTGGCACACGGTCCCCGTAGGTCTCTTTCAGTGTTGCTGCTTCCAGGTCTGTCCCCGAGACCTTCGTGCTTCCCAGCTTCATCCTTTGGAGATCTGAGCATGCATGTTTTCCCCACTGGATGTCATTGAGCACATCGTTTTTGAACAGCCCTTCTTGTTCTCTGGGGCCTGGGTTCAAACCCCAGCACTGCAGCTTACTAGCTATGTGACTTTGGCTGAGTTACTTAACTGCTGTGGGTCGTAGCTTCCTCATCCGTAAAATGGAGATAATAACTCAGACCTCATGGGGTTGTTGGGAAGATGAGCGGGCTTATTTAGGATATCATCTGGCACATAGCAGGCGTGCAAAAAAAAAAAAGACTGTTGTAATTCTCTGCTGACGTCAGCCTCCACAGGGAAAAGATGTGTGAGGTGCTCTTCCAAGAGAAACTCGGAGCCAGACAATTAGATTTCAGGGGCCAGTAATATTTCCAGAAAATGGGGGTTGGGGAGTCATAACCAACCTCTTCAGCTAAGGGAGACCATCACAAGTATTATGTATCTTCACCCTCTTTTAGGAAAGAAAGAGTATCAATACCCAGAAGAAAAAAAGAACATCATCTCAGAATACAGAATAGTCCTCAGGAGATGACAGTGGCAACTTGAAACTGACATAGTTGCCACTGCCTGCATTGTGCTTTTTAATTTCCTTCTTTTTCCTTGGGGACCACCCCCGGTCTGCAGATCAGCATTTGGGAGCCACTGACTTAAGGGTCATTTCTAAGAGGCTAGAAGAGGATGAGAAATTGTGGCCCTGAGCCTCAAAAAGGGACCAGGAAGCAGAGCTGAGCATGTCCATATTCTTCCAATAATAACAAAAAACGTGCTCGGGGAACTCTCTGACAGCGAGAGCTTCATTTGCACAGAGCAATTCCGGAACTCAGACACACCCACAAGCAAGGCAGGAGCTGAATTCAAGAGCAGGGAGGGAATCAAGATTCCCCGCATAGGCGTGTGGGGCGGGGCTGGCCTGCTGACCTGTAACACAGATATATGTCTGGTCCGGCACATCGCGCTCTCCCCAGCTGGAGCAGTCCCTTTCACCACGGGGAAGTCTGTGGCAGCTGACTCTGAGACGACGCTGGGACAAACAGGTCCC
>CM052550.1:55217163-55285266 GCA_028533065.1 Trachops cirrhosus
GGGAATCGAACCTGTGACCCTTCGGTTCGCAGGCTGGCACTCAGTCCACTGAGCCACACCAGCCAGGGCTGAATGTTTATTTTTGTCATGTCCTAGGCTAGAGTTCATTCAAAAAATATTTTATGGGCTTCATTTGATAAACCATATACTTATCACCAGGCGTGGGGGATGAGGAAGAATTAAAACAGAACTGCTGAGTCCATCTCAACAGCTAAGGATGGACACAGGAAGAGTGGCTACCCGAGGCTGTTGGAGAGGCTCTGAGTTCTGAGAATGCTTGGCAAAGAGGGTGATACCAGTCCTTAGCCTGATAGGAGGAGTCAAGGGAGGGAAAAATAAGCAGGAGTGGGAGTCAGGAAAGGATGGGATGTGCGAGGCCATTGTTCCAGAAAGGAGGGAGACACGTGCAAAGGCACTGAGGCATGAAGGCACAGTGCATCATGGGAGCTGTGAGCGATGTGGAATGGCGGAAGCCGAGGAACATGAAGAGGGAGGCCAGGGCCGGGTTATGTATTGCCTTGTTCGCCGTGCTGAAAGCAATGGGAGCCTTTTATAAAATCCCACTCTCTGAGAAGTGCTTATAATTTGCAGTTTACAATAGCCTCAATTTGTAAAACCTAAACAATTTTAAAACCTAGCAACCCTGCTTTATCACAGGAGAGAGACCCCGAGTGGTGAATTGGTTTCTAAGATGAATGTCTATTTACTATTTAAATTTGATGCTAGGAACCGTTGGCAACAAGGACTTGGAACAAGTGAGTTAAAAACCAGAGTCTTTTCTATCTTGTTTTATTCTCCAATCATGTTTATACTTGAGTGAAGCACGCAGGATTGAAAAGAAGAATGGACTTTAGAAAATATAAAGTTGTATCGTCTCTTGCAAATACATATGCTCCTTAGAGAGTGCCTGGCTGCAGCTGCTCAAAGAAAAGGTCATTTTCTTTCACATCTCCCTGGACTCATTCACTAAGGGGCGCACCTCACCTTACCCTCAGCTGACGGCGGTGGCTGCTGCTGGCTCAGGGATCTAGTCTCCGCTGATAATCACAGTAGCCCCTCGTTACTTTCCTAGACAGGGCTCGATGTTTGGCTGGGGGGCGCCGGGACTCCAGGCCATGGTATACTGGACGGCATTGGTTCTGATCAGTTTGATGTCCATTCAACAGGTCGGCGTGCAAAAGGGACCAGTTTTCAAATATCTTTACTACCACCCTCGGCCCAGACCGCCGGATGCGTAGCCTAGTCAAGGCGCATGTCGAAGTGGGGAAGGTTCCTCCCGTTGCATCAGGTTTGCAATGGAATGGGAGTTCCCCTGCCCGTGCAGCCTAAGGACACACCCGTGAGCCTGAGCTGCTCATACCCACGGCAGGGGTCTGTGGGTCTGGAAAGGCAGGGGGTAGTGCCATTCCGTCCTGTAGCAGCACCACGCTGACCTTGACTGGGCCAGAGGGACACTTTGAGAAGGTGAGTCTGAGTCCCTCTCCCGTCCTCTTTATTCACCTTCCCTCTTTCTGCAGGGAAACTACTGAGGTGAATTCTGAGCCTCAGAAGCAAACTTCTGAGGCGTGCTCTCAGAAAACTCTGGGCCTTTGGAAGAACCCTGGAGGATGAGTCAGGAAGGCTAGTTCTGAGGTCTGTTTCATAGGGAGAACCCTGTATCACAGGGGGAAAAGGATTCAGAGGACAAGCCAGGCCGGCATAGCGGTCAAGAGCACGGCTTTGGCCTCTTCTCCAACTAAGGTTACTTGCTTTATCACTAGCAATTTACACAACCTCTCTGAGCCTCACGTTCCTCCCTGACATCCCTAACATAGCTGCAGCACTTCGCTTAGTGACACTGGCGAGGAATGAGTGAACTTAAGCAGTGAAGCAGTTAGCACAGTGCCTGTCATTCAGAGCTCAAAAAAGAGTCACTTTTGGTGTCACTGCTAGGGGACCATTAAGAGGCCAGGAGGATGACATGTGCTGAATGTCCATAAGGCCTTTGAAATAGCTCCTGCCTCACAGCGAGTGCTCAGTAAATCAATAAATGATAACAACCATCATCATCTTTATCGTCACCATTTTCTTGGTTACTTTATTATTACTAGTTACCGCCTCCTTAACCAGAGTTCTGTAAACTCTTACACAATTAGAGGAGCTCGTCTGTGGGCTGGGGCGTTGGGTTGCAGAGGAGACCTGTGCAGGCCTGTCCTGTCCTCAACCAGAGGGTGTTGCGGCTCGGGGTCGAATTTACCCTGATTGTAGAGGGAGGAGGTGTCTGTCCTATGGGGGCCCTGTACTCCCTCCCATCCTAAGGCTCCGGGAGTCTCAGCCTTGCCCAAGGACAGTGCGCGCCCATCCCCGGGGCGGACCTGGGGAAGACATTCACCCGTCAGCTGTTGCTGAGTGCCTTCCGACTGACAGGGTCTGGGGCCACACGGTGGGAAGACCGTCATGCCCACGGCCCACTCTTGAAGGTTACTCTCAAAACTGAAGCCCAAGGGACAGTCAGGAAAAGACTTTAGCTCACACCTTTGCCCCACTGGCTCTAAAGCTGGGAGTGCTGCACATGTTAGCTAATCAGAGATGGCTTTTCCAAAGCTGTGCCCAACCCCTGATCTGTGTGGGTGCTTTGCAGAGAACTCGTCTTTCTAAACTCCCTCTCTCATTCAGCCCCAAGGAAGTATTTCCACAAGCAAGTGAATTAGAAATGTAACATTTTAAATTTTTTTCTTTGTTTTAATTGAATTTATTGGGGGTGACATTGGTTAGTAAAATTATATAGACCTCAGATGTACAATTCTACATCACATCATCTGTACATTGTATTGTGTGTTCACCACCCAAGTGAAGTCTCCTTCCATCACCACTTATCCCCGCTCTTTACCCTTTCCCACCCCCTCGTACACCCCTGCCCTCCGGTCATCACCATGCTGCTGTCTGTGTAGAGATGGAAATTGGAAAATCGTCACTGAGGAAAGGAGACGTGCGTCTCAGAAAAATCCCCGGGAAGAAAGCCCTGACCCTCCCAGTGCCTCCATGACACCTAGGGCAGCGCAGGACCTCTGAGGCCACCACAGGAAAAGCCCCATTTTCTAAGAAAGGGAACCAAGAGATTAAGGAAAGTGTATCTGTTTTGTCCCTCCAGACAATACAGGTGTAATTCTTCTCTCCTCTTTCATTTCTCATGCCTTCATCCTTGAAAAATTTACTCCAGAAAGAGGTTCCTTCCTTTTTCTCTAACAGAGCACAGGGTCCCGCTGTGCACTGTCTTCCGGAAACAGCTCTCCTTTTATACACTCATTGCTGTCTCCCAGGAACTGACGGAGGCAGGTCATTGTCATCCCCCACAGCACGGGGTTCGGTCAAGTTGGGGAAGGGCGGGCAGGGCTGGTACAAGGGCACCGTGGTCCTCAGGATGATTCAGGGTCTCCCGGAAAGGCATATGGTGCGGAAGGCAGGGCTGGCACCCCTCGCTGTCACTCTGCCAGGGCGCTTATCCCATGGAGCCCCCTCTGGCTGCTCGAAGTTGGGTGGTTACAAGATTTTAACAAGTAGAAAAGGGGCTGTTGGGGGTTCCTGTCCTCTGTCCCTTATCCGTCCTCCCCCAGACATGGCAGCTCCCAAACACGCCTCCACTCCTCTGAGTTCAGCATGAGCAGGGCAGACCTGTGGTGCTGGGGGAGGTGGGTGTCTCAGGTTGTGACCCGTCAAGCCAGGGTCAGCCTCAGGACGGGGGCACCAGAATGAAGGACGGGGCCACAGAAGATAACGCGTTTGACTGGTTTGACAATTTTCCCCAGGCTCAGCCCAGGCAGGGGTCCCCCAGTGACAAAGGTCCCAGGGGGCACTCCCATGGCGTGGGGCCCTGGGTTTTAAATATGTATGCAAGTGCTCTTCTTACCTGAGGTCTGGGAGCGTATGCCTGGATGCCGTGTCGGAACAACCTAACATGGGGAGTGGGAGCTTTACCCTGCATTGGGCAGGAAGGCGCAGTGTGATGTGCAGAGCGATTTCCTGATTGCGTTGTGGAAATTAAAAGTCCCTGGCACGTAGAAGGTATTTGGTAAAAGTTCAGTGAATGGATGAGCAGGGGACGACTGTATGAGCACGCAGCCCTTAAGATTTTATGTCAGAGCGATGGGCAGCGGCTGGTCCCTCCCTCTCACAGTGAAGGTCAGCAAGTGGTCTGGGCCAGGCAGAGCCCTTATCTGGGAGAAGAGGGAGGGGCCTAGAGGAAGGCCCTTTCCACGGGACCTCCATCTTCCGAAACTCGGCTAGCCGGTTTCCTTTCCTACCCATGTTTTTGAGTTGAACAGCTACAGAAAGCTGTTCTCCACCTCCGTGTGGGAGCTGGAGGCACACCTTGTATTAACTAAACAGTATTTGGGAAAGTTGTGGGAGCTCTTGGGGGAAGTCGAGGATGATGAGGAGAAAGCAGCAGAGAAAAGGATTCTTGAAGTGCAGTTGAGTTCCGAGAGAAGGGATTCTGGGGTTGCACAGGTGGGAAGGGGGAGAGGGCAGGAAGTGGCGCCTGCTCCAGGGTCCGGTCCTGAGGGCCTGGCCATCTGGGCCTAGGATTGGCCCTTTCCCTTTCGAGGAAACTGTCAACATAGGGGCCTTCAACTAGCGCTGATAGGATGAAATAACAAATCGGACAAAGGAGGGGCACACGTGGTGCGGGACTCCCATAGGGCGCCTGGCTTGGCACTAGCTCCCTGAAGGAAGGGACATTCTCTCTGCTCTGAAACCTCACCACCTCCGTGCCCAGGGTCAGGGAGCTCTCCTGTGGGCCACTCAGAATCTCTCTGCCTCCCCACCAGCGCACTGTGGGTTGGAGGCTTTGTATGCCGCGGAAGCGAAGAGGGGCCCGTCCCTGAGTGCGCGAGTCTCAGCCTCGGGGACCCATAGCGGGTGCGCCCCGTGCTTCAAGTGTGCGCTCCTGGAAGTCCCGCGCTGGGGCTCACGGCCCCGCCCCACCTCAGGAGAGATCCGGGGAAAAGCTAGGGCAAGACCGTGCGCCAGGGGGCCCCGAAGACCACCGGGCGGCGGTATAGACTTTCCAGAAAGGTCTCCGTCTCTGCGCTGAGAGCGCACGGGAACTCGGGGGTGCAGGGGGCGCCGTGGGGTTAGCTGAGCGTCCAAAGCCAGGCGAGGGCGGGGAGGTCTCAGCCCAACCCCGCGCACTCCACCTCTAAGCAATTTCAGCGCGTGCCCCACCGCTGGGCTCCCTGGTCGGCGAGAGGGAGAGGCGCGTGTGCTTGTCCGTGTGTACTGGGGACACTCCCCTTCCCGGGAGTCGGTGCCGAGCCCCCGCCCTCTGCTTTGGCGGGGGATCCCCTCCCCCAGCATAGAGATCCCCGCGTCCCCTGCCCACTTTGCCAAGGCGAGAAAGCGGCCGAGCCGGAGACAAAGAAACTCCTGCCTCCTCCACTCTCGGCCCCTCCACCCGCCCCAGACACTCCCCCGCGCCCTCCCTCCACCCTGGCGACGTCGCGCGTGGACTCTCCGGGGAAGGGGGGGAGGGTGGCATGGTGGGTGAGTCTGCTCCCCGATGCGGGCCAGCTGGAGGCTGTCCGTGTTCCCTGCCCGGGGACACCCCATGGCAGCCGCGCCCCCACCCGCCGCTCATCAAACAGTCCCGGGTCTATGGTGCCGCCACCACCGACCAAGACTCCTACCTCTCCAGTGGAGCGATAGGGGGGCGCAGCGAACACAAAGCCGGTGGGGAGGGCGGAGAGTACCAGGGAGGGAGAGATCCCGCCAGGGCTTGGCGTGGGCCCGGGCGCAGCTATTTACCCGATTTCTTCTTCGATCTCCGAGATGTCTGCGAAGATGAGGAAGACCACGAGCAGCGTGAGCGCAGCCAGCAGCCAGCTCCGGAGCTGCAGCTGCATGGTGGCTTCGCGCCCACCGGGACTCGTGCGGGCCGGAGCAAGGAGCGGGCTGGAAGGCGCAGCGGCGGGCGCCAGAGCCTCCGTGCGCGGTGCGCAGCGGGGCAGACACCCTGCGCTCCTGGCGAGTCCGGGCCAGCGGCGGCAGCGGCGACAGCGGCAGACAGGGGCTGCTCAGGCGCCGCGAGCCCGCTCTCTCTCTCTCTCTCTAGGCTCCCGCCCGCCCCTCCTCTCCCCTCCCCTCCCCTCTCCTCCCTTTCCCCGCCCTGCGTGGGGCTCCGCGCGCGCAGTTTGACAGCTTTGCTCGGTGCTTCTGCTCGCCTCCTCCCACCCCAGTCAACTCTAATGTCCAGCCTCCCGCCTTTGGCTTCTTTCAGGTCCCGAGGGCGCTGGGACGTGGCCGGAGCCTGCCACTCCGCGCCTAGGGAGGCTGAGCTTAGGGCACCGCGCGCTGCCGGTGCGGAGCTGAGCCCAGGGAAGAGCACTCACCCCCTGCGTACCCCACCGGCTGGCAAACTCCCTCCTTCGCCCGTTCTTTGTCCAGCGCCTCTGGTTTCTCGAAAAGTTTTCCCGACACAAAGAGCAACACCTGGGGACAGCTCCGGGCCAGCGGCGAGGAGGCGGTTTCAGCCAGCCAGATGTTTCAGCAGTTGACGAATTAGGAGGGGAGGGGGGGGAGGGGAGAGGGAAGAAGAAATATCCAAGACAGGCCAACTTTGGTAGGGATGTTGATTGCAGTTTGTGGGCGAGGTGCTGAGCCGGGAGAACCAACCCTCCCCCCGACTGGTCGGTCATCTTGTTCTCCACTGATAGACCTAGAGTGGGTTCTGCGAGGCTCCGTATGTTGCCTGAGGTCACACAGCTGTGCCTGGAACCCGGGGCATATATGCTGGGGGAGTGGCTGCAACACCCACACAACGGCAGGCTCAGTGCCTGCCCCTCCTTAGCCCCTGCGGTACTGACTCTGGTCTGGGCTTCCTCTCTTTGTTGCCCTCTTCCCAGAAGCCAGCTGTCCTCTCCTCCCATCCCAGTCCGGCCTTGATCTAAAGGCCTTCCAGAAAATACGGCTCCCACAAGGAGTATCTCCCCCAACCCGGTGCCTAAGATTTTATACTTTCCCAGGCTTAGTTTAACTCAGATTATATTTTGTACCACCCTTCAGCCTGGGGTGGGAAGGACCCCATTAGGTTTTACTGGAATTAATAATTACCCATTTTTTCCCACCAAGTATAACCATCCTGAAGTCAGGAAATGTAGCTGTTCAGAAATGACCACCCTGTTTATTATGGAGGCGTCCCTGGGGTTTGAGCGGCTACACTGAATGCCCTAACTGCCTGGAGCGGAGGCCTGAATGAAGGGGAGGGGCAGGTTGCCTGTGCCCCAGGGCCACCCACCCACACAGAGCCAGGTCTCGGAGGGCCTGGCAGCGGCTGCATCACTTCAGGGGGACCCTGGGAAGGTAAGAGGGCCACAAAAGCCTTCCCTACCGAAGCCTGTGCCTAGAGTCCTTCTGCCTCTTGGTGTGTAGGAAGGACAGGCTGGAGGGAGGCTTCGCAGCAAGGGGGCTGCTGGACAGCCTGCAGGGGGAGTTCCCACCACCTGAGCAGCAGAAGGAAGCAGCACAGAGAAACGGGAAGGCTCCGAGCCTGGGGAGCAGATGGCTTTGCCCCAGAGGAGGGGTGTACTAGTTCCCTTGTTAGCATTTCACTTCTTTCCCAGTTCCTTGCAAAACTCAAGCATTATTACAGTGAGCTCCTCTAAACTGCCACATAGTTTTCTTGGGGGGAGACTTTCTGACGTTGAGCGCTCTGTTGGACCTTAGAGGTGGTAACACATCCACAGAGGGTTTCCCAGCAGCACCCGACGTGGTCTAACTGCCACGTCTCTGAGTTTCCTGAGATGAATGGTTGGGATATCTGAACAGGGAGCAGTAGGAAGAGGGTGAAGCCGCTAATGCTGCTCAATGTTCCAGTCAGTCTGTCATTCACTCCATCACTCAATATTAATTGAGCGCCTACCCTGTGCTAGGCTCTGTGTTGGGGACAAGAGGTACTGACAGAGAGAGACACACATTCCCTGACCTCTAGTGGCTCACGGTTCAGGAGGAAGATAGATGTGAAATTGTGTGATTATGGTATGGGATGTGAGCTGCGATCCGGCCGCGGTTTCCTGAGTAGCTTATAATTGATTAATAAGATCACCCAAGAGAGCAAGAGAAAGCTGGCTGGCCTCATTCTCCTCTGCTGTCTGCTCCTCTACCAGCTGTGCTCTCCTCATCATGCACATCATGGGGAGGTTGTGGTGATCCTCAATTCACCCCAGGTCAGATAAACCTCAATGCTCCCAGCACTGTTATAACGGAGTCTATTTCCGCTTCATATTAGGTGACCCATGTTATCATCCAAGGCTCTGAGCCTTCCTCCTTTAGCCCCGTTTATGAAGAGTCATTAAGAGCAGCCAGGAAAAGTGGAAACTTATTCAGTGTTTCCCTTCTAGAGAAATCCAGACCCATGGAGCAATGCCCCCAGATGCACCTGCGGGGAAATAGAGCTAGTTTGGTGATGGAGAGGCTGTCCTAGCACTGAGAGTCCCTGAGATGGGATTTTGCTCAGAGGG
Source organism: Trachops cirrhosus (assembly GCA_028533065.1). NCBI lineage: Eukaryota > Metazoa > Chordata > Mammalia > Chiroptera > Phyllostomidae > Trachops > Trachops cirrhosus. The sequence continues at coordinate 55,225,656 of CM052550.1, forward strand.
TGTTTGGGAATCCCCGCGATGGTTGACCGTGAAAAACTCTCTGTAAGCACTCACGGTGTGAATCACGTGGGCTGGCTGCTTTTGCAGGGAACTCAGGTTCCATCTGGAATCTGGAAGGAGGAAGCGTGATCAGGCTGGCAGTGAGTATCATGTCTGCCCACGCTGGGTAAACGGCCCGGGACACACGCTTGGCTCAGCCACCCGGCCCCGGCCCCGCTTCTGACCTCTCGGTCTAAGCCAGTCCCTCTTCCTGCCTCAGTTTTTCCAGGAAACTGGAACTTCCCCCTGTACTCACTTCTGTAGGCTAAGTCAGTGAGTGTTCGGGTTGAGATGGAGGGGTTGTATAGGAGTGGCAGCAAATTAAAAGTCATTACCACCCATTAACATTTTAACTCAGTAGAGTGTATTAGCTATTCAGGCCAATTAGCTAATAAGGCCATGGGAAGTGCATATTGATGAGGGATGGAGGAGCAGGAAGCTCTGCAGAGGTCTGAAGGGGTTTCCTGGGGTGACACCCAACCACCACAGCCCCGCTTAGCTCTGACACCGGCTAAGGCCACGTTCCCCCTCCCAGCTGCCGGCCTCGTGTGAGGACCGCCGCCCAGAGCTGAAGTTCCTGGAGACCCCAAAGCCGTATCTACGTGTCTGTCTAACCCTTGCCCTACCGCCGCTTACCCCCCAGATAGGTGGACTTTTCACCTGAACTGCCCTTGGGAGTAAGGAAGAACCTCCCGCCGTCCTCCCACAGAGGCACCAGGGTCTTCATTCATCAATTCAGGGAAACCGAGGCTCAAGAGAGGCCGCGTTGCCCCAGACAACACAGTTGGCAGAGAGGGAACTTGAGTCCAGTTGTCCTCCCCTGGCCTCAGCCACATCTGCAACACGGGGCGGCCACAGCCCCTCCAGCACCCGGGGCAGTTCCGAGCGGGTTTGTGCACAGGCACTGCCTTCGGTTCTGCGCTCTCCCCGTAGTTCCGGTGGGTCAGGGTTCAGGGAACGAATCTGCCTTCCTTCGCTCACTGCACGCCCTTCTGCACTGGTGAGACCCCAATCATCAGTCTCAGCTTTCATCTTTCCACGTGCACGAGACTGGTCTTTTCAGTCAATCCAGCTTAAAAACAAAAACAAGTTCAGCACTTCAGTAATAATTTTCTTATCTAAAATTCTGACCTAGTGGTACCCAACACTCTTGAACTTACTCAGAAAGCAGTTTAGAACGTGAACTACAAAGTGGTAATGACCTTGCTTTTTCTGTGGAGGGGGAGCTGTGCATAGCTACGTGGGGTGTGCCGGTGTCAAGAAATAGAATCTCGTAGTTGGAACAGAGTTGTGAGCTGTTGGGTTTCAGCACCTCCAACCACTGAGAGAACCCGTGTTCTCTTCTGAAATTCACCCTAAGTTTGAGTGTTCTCACAAACGCAACGTTCTCCCCTTCAGAATCAGAATCCTAGCAGTGAGAACACGGAAAAGTAAATGGGTGCATTTGCATTCCATCCTAGCTTTTGTAAATAGCAAAACTTTATATTAGCTAAAGAAAGAAGAAAGAAATATCCCCAGACGGATGCTGTAAAGCTCCTGGGATTAGCAGCAAGAGGTCTTGGGAGGGATGCGGGCATGCGCTCCGTGGGGAGGCGGAGGCGACAGCGGAGAGGGCAGATGATTCAGCTTTTATTGCTGGGATTTGTCCAGACTCTTCAGTTGGGATTAAAGGTGGTTTTGCACCCAAGCACAAAGTCAGGGACCCAATGGGGAAGAGGATGAAAAAGGCCCGTCCTTTCACGATTCCCGTCAGTGGCATTATCGCTGTGAGCTCTGACTCAGATGTCTCTGAATCAGCCTGCCCAGTGTGCACAGAGTCCAGCATGCCACGCCCTGCCTCTGCCGAGAGGCATCTGAGGAAGCCGGGCCACGCCAGTTGTCCCTGACTCTCAGTCCGGTTTGGATCGAGGCCCTCCATGTTCTCGGAGTTGGAAGGGAAGGATGGAGAGGGCGCATGCCTGCCCGCTCCCTCATTTAGCAAGTCCTGCCTCACCCGTGCGCGTCTGGGACCGTGCTGGAGGACGGGATGCTGTGTGGGTCCCAGGCACGGTTCCTCCCCGGGGGGAGCCCAGAGTCCTGTGGGGATGGAACCCGTGTGGGACCGAGAGGCTTGCCTGCAGGAGTTTCAGAGCTGAGGACAGAGGCTGGCTGACTTGTCTGCTAGTGCGGTTCAGTCCTGGCTCTCCAGCACGCACACCTCTCCGAGTCCTGTCAGTGGGATTGTAAACCCCCAGGGGGTGGGCACCTTTCTTCCCTTCCGGTTTCCTGTTCTCCAGCACGGTAGAAACCCAGTCAAAACTTCCCACCGCGGCCAGTTTCGAGCCCTTACCATCACACAACTGAGGGCGGCCTTGGAAGAGGTGTGCATCCACACACCAAGGTGGAGTGCTATACCGTAAACACACAATAAATGAAATAACCTCAAGAGCATAGATAATAGCAAAAGGCGGAAAATAAAATTAGGCAGTGATGAGTTGAGTGTGTACTGCCTTTGCTTTCAGTATAATCTGTTTAATTGTAAGTTTATATACTTTAATTTTTAATAAGCTCTCTGAGTTCGTGGGCAACACAGCTGTTTGTGGAGTTGAGTTTCAGAGCTGTATCTTCGCATTTCTTAGCATTCTCCTTGGCTGCATTTACTTCATTGTTGTCACCCTAGGAAGTTAGTGTAGTGGTTTGTATTAAGCAGACCTTTTTGTTCTAATGCTTTGACATCTGGGCTCTGCTGGTCTTGGGAAGTACCCCTCTCAGGGCTGGGAAGTTCCTAGACATAGTAAAGGGTTTGCCTGGGAATGTGTCTTTTATATACAAACCAGCCAACGCAGAGCCCGCACCCCCAAATGCTCCCTTTATGAGCTCTCACACCCTGGGCACTGGCCCCCTGCCCTGAGCACCCTAATGCCCAGCACCAGACGTCTAGGGACAGCCCCAGTGCCCCAGAGCCTGCTGAAGTTAGCCATACGAGCCCATCCTAAGGCTGTTCAGCCTGCCTCGCCTGTTCCCTTCCACGGAACCCACGGTACAGTTTCTTTCCCATGTTTTCTCCCCACTCTCTCTGCCTCCCGACAGCCCCGGTGCCTCCCCTTGGGGTCCTGCGTGGCAGGGGGTGCCCACGGCTCTTGGGAACCATGACTAACAAACTATCTTTTCCCTGACAGCTGTCTCCCGAACTGTTAGCCTCACCATGCCTGAATATTAATAATCCCTGTACTTAAAAACATGGCTTAGAGCAGTGCTTCTCACACTATTCGTGGTGCAGGACCGATTGCTGACCAGTAGGCGTGTTGCTGCAGGACTTACTGCGGTTCACCCCACGTGCCACTCGTGTGCTAGGTGCCCCCAAACCCTTTTCCTCGAGAGGAGGTACTGATGGCACATGCAGATGTTGCAAAGGAGCAGTTTCTTAATGCTCGTCTCCAGTTTCCGTGCTTGTCTCAGCTCGGGCCGGGAGCACGTCTTTCACCCACCAGCGCCCGTCCCTGGGCCACACCTTGAGTAGCTCTGGCTTAGCGCTGGTTTCGAGGCCACTGTTCAGGACTTAGCTTTTGGTGTGACCTTCAGCCTAAGTCTTCTGGGTGTTCCATGGAGGACATAACCGTCCTTAACTCACGAGTGTCAGGAAGAACGGGTGAACGTGTCTCAAGTACCGAGTAGAACGCGAGCATGAAGTAAGTGATCATTACATATTGACCGTTTTTTATTATTTAGGATATGCAAAAGTAGAAAGGGTATAAATGAAATGCAAACAGTGATTATCTCTGGATGGTGAAATTGGGTTGTTCTTTATTTTCCTCCATACTTTTCTTCATTTTATAAATTTTCCTGCAATGATCATAAATTACTCTGTAATCAGAGGAAAACAGTCATTAAAATTTGTTGTGCCTATTTTCTCTGTGCTGAATTTTTTTTCTGCCAGAGTTTAATGTTCTTTCTCAATAACCCAATATAAACACACATATTTAGTAAAGAAAATTGGTTTTGCAAGCAATTTCCTATCTTTCTTTTGATAAGCATCTACCTAATATTCATATTGCAGTTTCTGATGAAAAAAAACAGTCAACGCCACTTTGTCCCACTGGTATTGGAGGCCCTGGAGATGCTTCCCTCCCTTGGTCTTCTCGCCTGATGTTACCTGGTCATCACCTAACCTGAACTTCTCTGATTGTTCCGGGTCACAGCCAAGCCCCAACTTCTGGAGCAAAGGGACAACTGAGAGATCCAGGGAGAGGAGGAGGTGGCTTCACACCCACACGGTGCCCAAACCCCACCGTCGCTTCCCCTCTCTACCTCCTCATTGCTCAAACCCTGCAGGGTGTGGTTTTGTGCAGGCAGCGCTAGTGAGGACCCAGGGATGCAGGACACTTAAAAGGAGGCTGAGAGAGCAGCGTTAACGTGAGGATGGTAATCAAGACATCCTTTCTTTCAGATCTTCACAAATCAAGTCCTCGACCAGGTCTTCTAGTCATCCCATTGTCCACAGCTCTCTCAGAGAAGAAGAATCCTCACCTTGAATGCAGGTTTGTGATCACTGCAGATTTTAAACCAACCTTCCTTCCTTCCTTCCCTCCTTCCTTCCTTCCTTCCTTCCTTCCTTCCTTCCTTCCTTCTTTCCTTCCTTCCTTCCTTCCTTCCTTCCTTCTTCCTCCCTCCCTCCCTCCCTTCCTTCCTTCTTTCCATCTTTCCTTCCTTCCTTCCTTTTGTTGGTAAGATGGAAAAGTTTCCCCAGATAGTTTTTCTTTTTTTTTTTAACAGAGATGTATAAAATTCACATTGTCTCAGTCTCTCCCAAACTCTACGAGGGCATTATTACTACTTCACATTCATTGGAGTTAGCATTTTTGGAATGACTATGTTAACGACCTAGTAGTATTGCATGTTTTTGTGTTACAGATATTCTCTATGGTACATTAAAATCCCATGTATAGCTAAAATTCCAAGTAAGTGTTTACCGACAGGAAGATAATTCTGACAATTCTAAATGATCATAGAGATTTGTAGCTGTGTACCTGACTTTTTGTGAACATATTACTGGTAGTAGCTGTGGTTTGTTAACTTCCAAGTCCTCGGCCGGGAACAGAACCCCCAGTTATTGCCTTGACCCAGTGGAATAAACACAGTCTGTTCTGCGGTTTCTGGAAGTCCACTGAGATGACAGACGAGTGCTGGGTCGTCCTTTTGGTCTGAGAGCAGCTCGGTAGACTTTCCTGAGCAGCCCTGGGCGCGGGGCTGGCTCCCAGCCACCCAACATCGCTGAGAGGCCGACTGGGCCCGAGACGGCCACACCTGTGAGCGCTGCAGTGACTCAGTACGAGTCAGAGACATGCCACCTGATGTTCCCAGTGTGGCTGCACTCGGGGCCCAGAGCGGCCGGGGAGGCCAGTCTGATGTTTTAGTTTCCTTCAGAGGGAAGAAGCCAGGGCCTCAGATCTGGAAAGGCCCCGCAGCAGGTTATCATAGGCCCATAAGATCCCCAGCCGGACTCTGCACCTGCCCAGAGGGACCCACGGGCTCCAGGCCGTGGTCTCAGCTGAGGGCGGATTGTGCGTCTTGAGCTGTGGGGAAGGGTTATGAAAGAAGGGAGAACCAGGGACGGCTGGAGAACTCGGGGGACCGTCTTTCCCATGCTGTTCCTTTCCCCCTTGTTCTCTGTCAGCGATCTGCATTTGGCCCACTGGGGACAAGCTTTGTAATATTTATTTTGCAGTTCTTAAGGTATAAGGGACTTCAGCCGGCCTTTTACAAGGACCTCCCACATTCCCAATATTGTCATTCAGCTTTTCCACCGGGATCGATAGCTTCCTGGCTCTCACGTACTCTACGAGCTTTTATTTTCCCGAGTGCAGCTCAGGACGGCAGACCATGTTCTCTTACGGTTCCAGGCTCAGCAAAGGGGACTGCCTCATCCCCTCCCCTTCCTCACCCTGTGTTGGGCGGCCCCTGGGAGGGACAGGTGCCCGTCCCACAGGGTGCGTCCCGGGGCTCAGACCACAGCTGGTCTCTGGCGGAGGCGTGCCGGCAAAGGGCGAAAACAAGCAAAGCTGCGTTCATTTGAAGCTCCATTAGGGGCATGCACTGGGCGATGACATCAATGGAAAAGATGAGGTTGGCAGGAAAAGCACTTCTGTTTCTCCATTTCTAGACAGGAATTGACCACAAATAGCGATGGGGAGGAAATCACTAAACAGCCCCCATTTGTTAAAAATAGAGAAATTTAAAAATCATATCCAACATTTTTGTTATCATTTTCAACATTTTCAGCTCAAATGAACATAACAGCTAAAACAGATAATTACCACTTCGTTCTTTCTTTTTTATTTTTCCTTATCTGGCAAAATACCAGCCGGGAGCCAGGGGTGCAGTATGCAGCTGGGCATTGTGAGAGCCCGGCGCTTTGTGTGAGACAGCAGGGACCATTCGGAGGTCGCTCCAGCCATTTGGAAAGATAAACTCTTACGTATCAATAATATTGACGGCTCATTACAGTTTTTTAGCTAATAGCGAGCCATTATACAGTTTTGCTTTCAGAAGCCAGCAGGGAGTGGTTAACCTCATTCACTGGCAAAATACAATAAAAGAGGTATTTTCAGAGAAGACGGATAGAAATACAGATTTTACTGTACTTTTATACAGCTTGTGAACTTATGGGCCATTTCACAAGAGGAGAAACATTTTTTTCTCTCTATCAGTCATTTGATTTCTTTTATGGGGTCAATCCTGGATATTTTCATTTGCAGTCATTTGGTAGGCTCCGCCAAGCTCTGGTTGTCCTGCTGCAATAGCAGAGGGGAGCCACCAGGCGGCACTGTGCCAGAAGGGGACTGAAAAGGAAGTGGAATTGCGGGGCGAAGCCAGTAATTCCAGGTGAACACTGGGCCTGGGAGGGTCACAGAGAAATGACGAGAATGAGAACACGGGGAGGACGCCACTGCCCAGAGGACAAGGGTCCTGTATTTTGCTTATTGACCTCCGTAGACTCACAGAGTCCAGTTTCAAGCGCCACATAACTGGAATTGAGATGAAAAGTAGACGTCATATCTCTGGAAATTAGGATGTAAGGCAGACAAATCGAGGGGAGATGGTCGTGGGTCACCAAAAACTAGTTGGAAAATCCAAGTTACCTCTGAAGAGGGTCCTTTTGTTAATGCCCCTGCTAGTCTCAGTGAAGAAATTAAATCAGAGCCATTCTCCAGATAATTAATAATGGAAATCGGTGACAGATTGACTCCTTGCACTATTCGAGAAAATCAGTAATGGACCTCTTGCACTGGCCCTGATTTGGGCACAAAGTGGATGTGAATTTGCAGCTGTTCAAATGGAAAAGTTAAAACCTGGGAAGTGTGCTCAGTCACCCCAGCATATAGCAGAGACCAAGAATCAGTCTTTCGCTTGACAGTCCTCCCCTTCCCTCGAAGGTGGTATATAAAATAGCAAATCTGCTTCTTTGGGGAAAGAAGACGAGGGTGATATTAGTATAGCATTAGTACTGTGTCCTCACAGCTCACGTAAGATTAAATGTCTTCCCCCGTGCGCCCAGGATGGTGCCCAACACTGACACTGAGGAGACAGAAGGCAAGAGCTTTGCAGAAGATCCTGATTCACTTACGGGGTGATGCTTGTAACACGTCGCACAGATATAGCTGCAGCCAGCCCCTCATTAACTTAATGGATTCCTGTAGTCAGTTCTCCAGGGATGTGGAGTTGAGATACCGAGATTCACGGCGAGTGTGGGTGTATTTATAAACGCATCTCTCATTGCTCCCCGGTTCCGAAAGCGGGAGGGCGCCGCTCCCGCAGCAGCAGAGGAGGAGGTGAACGCTGTCCCCAGCAGCTGTCATCATCCGTTCGTTCACTTGTGCTTTTTACACACTGAGTTTTGCTTCCCAGAAGAGACAGCTTATTAATTTCTGGGCGCTCTTTTCATCTGGAGTTCCTGCTGGCCCGTTGCGCCTGACTTTTGTCTGTAGTAAAGACGTACTCCTTTCAGGGCACCTGTGGGAGGCAGTTGGCTTCGCTGACGGAGTGCTTTTTCCGTATTCAGAGGCAGTAACTATTTTCCCCCCACTGCCTCTCTAGTGTAAATCACGGCTCATAAACTCAGAGCACAAGTTTGGTTTGAGCCCCCTAAATATTTTCTTGGGCCAGCAAAGTGTTTCTGGGTCTGAAGACCACAGACTGTCTCCTCTGAACAGGGCCCAGCACTCCCTGTCCTTGCACCTCTAGTCTGATTCACACCCTTGGGACCTCTGCTGGGCGCCAGGGGCATCGAGGCACCGAGACCCACATCGTCATTAGGAAAGAGAACCCCGACGTGTGTGCTTCCTTGAGAATGGGCGGGCGCCTCCTCACAGGACAGGTTTACGGTGTCAGTGGTGCCTAGCAATGGCTGTCCTTTGGATAAACACGTGGATTTTTTAAAAGAAAAAAGTAATACATATTTGGAAGTTATTTAAAATTTTATGTAAAAATGTGCCATTCAACTATATCATTTTGGTTAAGCTTCATACTTTTTTCCTATGTGAAAAATTTAAAACATACATGCTAAGAAAGTGTGCGTGCATGTTTGTCTCCTGGTTTCTCACGAAACACGACAACACGGAATTTTCCAAGTTACTATGGCTGCATGGCGCGCTATTTTAAACCCACTGCACAGTTAGCATAACGTGGAGGCAGCCTGTGTGGAGAGAGGACGGAAGGCTTTAGAGCCAACAGCTTCTCCTCCAGTGCCTGCTGCCCTCACCGCGGAGGCGGTCGGCGTGCTCCCTCAGTGCCTCCGTTTCTTACTGCTAAGATGAAGCAATGTCAGCCGCCCCTTCCGGAGGCATGCAATTCGAGTGAGGAGGGGGGCAGTAAGCTTGGCACCCCATGCCCGGTGCCATTTCTGTTAGGATGGAGGAGTAGGTGAGGGATCCCGAGCCCTTCTCCCGTTCTCCAGCACGCTAGAACTCTCGTCTTCACGCTGGCGTCTGGCGGATCCCGTGTTTCTGCAGGAGACTCTGCTGCGGGTTTCAGGAGCTGACGGAGTACTGTTTTCTGCCGAGACCATTGCATTTCCGAGCAGCTCAGGCTCTTGTTAAACAAGTAATGATGTGAGCAAAGGTCGAGCTCTTGGGAATCAAGGACCAGTTGGCTCCTAAAACGTTCCAGGAGCGTGTGCTGCTGGCACCAGGGCCTCTGGACTCCAGTCTGTGCCTAGAGAACCAAAGACACCAATTAGGTTCACCTACTGTCAGCCCGACAGAAAACACTTACAGAATGCTTTCTTCTGGCCAGCCTCCTCTAAAGGGGGCATGAGACTAGGTTCCCAGTCTTTATCCAGAGGGAAGAGGCAGGCAATAACAACTTCAGCCAGGTTCGCCATGTGCTAAGCAATGAAAACCGATGAGAAGTGGGGGTGGCTCCATTTTATAGGGGCATCTGGGGAGGCCTCCCTCGGAGCAGAGCCTGAAGCACAGGAAAGAGTGGCCGTGTGAAGATTCAGGACAGTAGGGCGGCCACCACTCCCGTGTGCCTGAGACTGAGGGGTTTCCTGGGAATTGGACTTCTGGTGCTAAAACCAGGACAGTTTTAGGCTCATTGGGATGGTTGGTCACCCCAGGAAAAGAGTCCCAGGCACAGGAAACAGCAGGTACAAGGCTGGTGGGAGGAAAGAGCTTGGTGTGTTTCGGGAATGTCCAGGAGGCCCACACGATGGGCATATGGTAAAGCAGGGGAGCGAGGAGGCAGGGCCAGGCCACATAGGCCTCTGGAGGAGTCGCCTCCAGGTGTCCAGGTGCAGGGAGGTGGGGGAGGGAGGGGCAGGGCCTGCAAAGGCAGGGTGTTGCTGCAAAAGGGAGCGAGGCCTGTGAGCTCCCCCAGCGCTGCAGCAGGTGGGCACAGAGCCACAGCAGCCGCATCCTGGACGGCCCCGCGGGCCTGGCTGTGTTAAGTTCTTCCTTCCCGGCCTCCATGGCTGAGCCCCCGTCAGTGCACACGGGGGAGAATGCGGTTGGTTGTTCCATTAGCAGCAACAAGACAATTAATTTTTCTGGAGCCGCGCAAGCCTTTGCCTGAGGTTTTCACAAGTGTGCCATTGGGAAACGGCCTCGAGTAAGTCGCTCCTTCAGGCCCCTGACTACACCAGGGCTTCTCCGAGGGCCACTCTCACGCCTGCATACTGCCAGACTCGTCCAGGTCAGAGCGGGCAGGCCGCGGCTGGCTCCACACTCCTCTTTCCCCAGGGGAGGAAACTGGGCCCGGAGAGGAGGGAGTGACCTGTCCAAAGACATTCAGGGAGGCAGGGGCAGAGCTGGGAATGGACCCCCAAGGGAGGCCCCTGGCTGAGCAATGGTTCTTGACACTGAGCCAGGGACGCAGCAGCACCTAGCACCCTGGTATGAGCCAGGAACGCAGCAGCACCTAGCTGGTATGGGTGGGCACCGCCCCTGCCCGGTGGTGTCACTTGGACTGGGTTAACAGGAATGTGGCCTAAGGACAAGGGGAGAGAGGCTGTCTGATTTTATTCCTCTCAGGGTGAGACCACAGCAGGAGCACTGAGGGGTATTCTGGGGCACTCCAGATTTATGGGGGGGCGTGGCACATGAAATGTGTAGACTGCGTTCAGAGAGGAGTGAGACCAGATGGTGAGGGGAGTTGAGAGCAAGCCTCTGAGCAGCGATCCATGGAACAGACCGCGTGAAGCCAGAGGGTCCAGGGTCAGTGGTGCAGAACGTGAGCGAGTCCAGACGTGTGAGGGGCTGACACGAACGGAGAATGTGCTTGGCGTGATGTTTATTATTTCCTCTACTCTTCGTAATCTCATTGCCGTGCTGCTACTTCTCGTATTTTTTTCCAAATCAGTAGCACCGGAATGCCTTCACACAGGTGAGCTGCCTGGGCCTATCTAGGCTTGGCCTGGGACATGAGTCATCCTTTACAAGGGACAGTCCCAGCCCAAGCTGCACATTGCAGGGGCTCTGTCATTGTCCAAACTGCCCCGCTCACCCCCCAGCCATTTTCATCCGCGTGGTCTGGGACGGGGCCCTGGGTAGTTCGGGCTGCTGGGCAGACTGTTCCTTCCCATCCCGTTGATGCTGGGCTTCGGTGCGGGACTCGCTTTGGCCAGTGCACATGACCTTGGCCACAGCTGTCAGTGTGCTTAGGATGCCTTGTCTTTTGCACACCAGTGGTCCGTCACACCTGGGGTGGCCGGTGGCCTCAGAAGAAGGACACGCACAGGAAGCTGACCTGAGTGCCACCTGCCATGTGGAGCATTTGCACCGCTGAGGCAGCTTCGATCCGCCGAGCTCCGGTCCTCCCGCAGACTCGTGAGTGAGAAATAAGTGCTCACTGTTTGAAGCCACTGAGTTTGGAAATGTGTGTCACACAGCATCATTGCAGCAAAGTCTAATCGAGGCCTCATCCCTCAGACACTCCGATTGTGTTGCTGGGAGCTGAGGTGCAGGCATAGGTATGCATTAAAATGCTGCCCAGGTGATTTGAACGCGCTGCCAATTTGGGATTGCTGCTCTGCCCTGGAGTCAGGCGATGGTGTCACTGCTTGAACTGGTATTTATTAAAATTTGGCTCTGGAACTACCACAGCAGAGTCCCTTGGGCACCTCGTGCTGAAAATGCAGATTTCTGGGCCCCACCCCAGACCTGCTGAATCAGACTCTAGAGTGGGCCCAGGATTGTGCGTTTTTAACACCCTCCTGTCCCCCTGGACACTTCTCAAAGCACTCTGAAGTTTGGGAAAGGCTGATTTAGGAATTCTCTCTTATTTCTCCACCCCTGCTGATGATAATGGAAACATTCTTACTGAAATTTTAAACCATTTCTGCTTGCCTCTATGAAGTCAGATGACTTTAGTCTTTTATGTCTTTACAGTGGAGGTCTGGGGGAGGAGAAACAGGCTCTGCTCTGATTTCGATGTGATGGAGGAGGTTGGACTACATTATTTCTTCCAGCGTGAACACTCCATGATTTTAGATCATTGCATTTGTCCTCATGATTTGTGCAGCTGTGGCCCGAGACGGTTCAGCCCGCAGCTGCCACAGGCAGAATGCTGCCTTAGCGCCTCACGCGGGAAGACAGGACCCCTGTGTCCTGCATCAGACATTAAGCCGAGCTGACCAATTGGGGCTCAGACCCCTTGGCCTTCAAGGCAGCTGATCTGTGAGCCCTTGCAGGGGTCACTCTGGGTTCTTGTGGCTCTCAGCTGGTTGGCTTTTTTTCTCTTTTTTTAAACACTGGGCTCCATTTCTGTCCCACTTTGAACTCTTGGCTTTGCAGTCTGGCCTCCAATGCTGAGGCTGGTCCTTTGGACTTGAGGTTGAGGAGCTCGGCTTTTTCTTGCTGACTCTGACTTGGCTCAAACCTGCATCCCAGTGATTGTCAGCATCACCTGGGGAGCTTGAAACAACCTTGTTTCAGGCCCCCTCCTCCCCAGTAATTCAACCAGATTCTCTGGGGTGGGTCGGAGGCGGCAGGATTTTCAAATGCTCCCCGAGGTATTCCGAAGAGCATCCGGGCTTCAGAGAACCATTCTCCGGCAGAGACCACCACCCCCGGGGCCCCTGCCTCTACCTCCATCCCCAACACTTTGGTTTGACCTGCGTCGCCAGGGGCTGCTTCTGCATGTTGTCATGCAGCCGAAGAGTCCTTTCGATGTCGGCCCCACACTGGCAGGCACCTTTGCTACTCTCAGACAGAAGAGTTTGAAATACGCCACCGATCATCAGGTTGCAGGATGAGAACAGAGGCAGCTGGCCAAGGAAAAAAGAGTGCTCGAACGGGAGAGACGCAGACAGAGAGCTGCAGGGCCGTGCAAAATGGGGCGCGGAGCCATTCCCTGTAATGAGTAACGGGCAGCAGGCACTTCGTGGAGCAATACAGTTGATAAATACTCTGTACTTAACGTGAACTTTGAACACATGCATACGCGGAGATTGAGTGTTTTCTACAAATAGCAGTCAGCAAGGGCTTCATACACAGAAGCCAGCACAGACTGACGTGGAACAAAAATAGAGTTGCAGACTCTGTGCAAGTCAAGTAGCCGCACTAGAGAGTCAAAGAAACTTCCCGATACCCGGCCGAATCAGATGGCGGGCAAGCTTCCCGTGATGCTAAGGGAGGGGCGCTGGGTCTGCAGTGAGAAGAGGCTGAAGTTCGTATTGGAAGCTCGTCCTGTGCTCTGTGCACCACAGCCTCAACGGGCTGCAGAATAAGTGTCACATGGCTCTTCATTCTGCAGGGTGGGCTCGTTGTTTTCAGTGGGCTCCTTAGGTGTCTCCTTGAAGGCCAGAGTTCGGGAGTTCCACCGGGTTCTGTCACGGAAACCTGCCTGGACTGCGGGGTGTGGATGTCCAGCCTGGGGCAGGCTGGGGAGGGCACGTCCCTCAGAGAAGGGGCCCTCAGCATTCTTCCTTGTCCCTGCCTCTCCAGTCCTCACTCTTCCAATTTCTCCAAACGCCGCATGTCCTGTCAGCACCGCAGCCCCCAGAACAGAGAGCGAACACTGGCTGTGAGGAAGGGAGAGTGAACAAGCCGCGGGAGCGATTCGACTGGGACGTTTCTCAGCGAGACGGGGAGCAGAGCGATCTGGGAAGGGCACCAGCTGCCAAACTGCTGAGGCCGAGGGAGTCGGGTGCAGCGTTTCAAAGCAGCCGGCCCGCTTTTCATTAAGAGGGAAGACCAGATACGTCCTTTCATCAGGCAAGGCCACGCCGGCTCTGTAAGGCCTCCCACAGCCACCGGCCCATCAGCCGTGCCGGGGACGAGCCAGTGAGAACAGGATCCGATGCCCTTGTCTGCCAGGACCGGATATTTATTTGAGTTTCGGGCAGCTCCAAACAGAATTTGCTTTTCTCGGTGATTTAAACGGACATAATTTAGAAAGCAACATCAGGGCTGAAAGTCCAGGGCTGTGAACTGACTTATTCTTTTAGCTTTCTTTCTTTCCCCGTCCTCTAGGGAGGCGCCTTTCATCCCCTCCACTCTCTTCTTGGAAGAGCTTCTGGAAACTCGACAGAGGAGAGGGTTAAATAGCAGACGAAGAGGGAAAGATTTCTTGGGAGCTGAGCTGAAACTGGGCCCTGCCCTGGCGAACTGCTCCTTCTGACAGCATGCAGTTAGGTGGAAGGTCTCTCTGGGTTTTCACAGAAAAGGACAGATTGAAAGCAAACAAAGGGATAAAAGCCCAAACCTTAAATAGCTAGAGAGCGGCCGGGTGGTGGGAACAGTCCTTGCCAGGTCCTGCCTCTTGGGGCCTTTGCGGCCAAATCCCATTTCACACCAGATTTAGTGGGGAATTCTTCGGAAAGTCAAAGTCTGCCTTGGACATCTTCCTTTAAAATGGCATTAACGAGCTTGACTGCTTCTTCAGGACCACGGGGACCTGTTGCTCCGTCTGTAGGGTTGACGCCTACGCGGGAACCTAGCACCTGAACCTTCCCATCCAGAGATCCAGTTTTACGATCGACTCTTTTTCTTTTTTATTCTTTTATCTGAGAAGAAAAGAATATTTAGACATTTAATTGGCATGTAGCGAGATAACTACAACAAGTTAATTAGTTCTCAATTAAGTTGCATTTACCACTTCCTGAATGTATCTCAGCAATTAGGGACATCTAATGAACTTGCAGTAGCTGCTTGCTCCCCGCAGCAAGCAGAAGGATGAGAACATTCCTCTTTGTGTCTGAGGCCGCGTGCACTGTCCTCTTGAAAGCTAGCCCTGGTGTACACATATAGCCTGTTTCAGGGTCCACTGACTGTATTAGTGGGTCAGCCCGTGGGACAATCAGCCGGACCAGTTCTGTGAAGGTGGACACCTAGAAGCATGGAACTGGTGTCCGGGAAAGAGTATTGGCTTTGCAGTCCGGGGGACAAGGGTTCAGGTCTTGACTGCCGCTTTCTAGTCATGCGACTTCGGGCAAGTATCCCTCACACCTCCGAGCCGTGGTCCTCCCATTCCTATCCTCGGTATAACAAACAGGAGCTCACCAGGCGTGCTGGGAAGATGAACAGGAGGGCAAGGCAAAGCCTCATAGGCCCTGTATGTAGTAGACGGTGTTTTTAGTTTGTAGATGTTTCTCTGCAGGCTCTCTGATTTTGAAGGATTTGGGCAAAGAGGCCACCTGGCTAAGCTCTTGGGGGGTTAATCGTCATCGGAAGAGCTTACAGGAGTCCCTAGTCAAATTCCAGTGTCGTGTTAATGGAGAAAGCTCCCCAAAATCATTATGAAAATATGACAGGATGGCCAGGGGACGCTGGTGAACAAGGGTGACTCTTTGCCGTTTGCCTGGGCGTTTGCCTGCAATAACGGGGTCCAGTGAGACCGAGATCAGAATACTGACGGACTTCCCCAGCCGCGCTGGGGAGCCACGAGAATGGAACCAGTCCTCCTGGGGAGGAGACGCGGGCTGGAGGGATGCAGCGGGCGGGGCTCTCCGGGAGCATTCATCCCGCAGCAACGGGAGGGCCTCGGCTGCTGGCCCTTCCTCTCTGCTGCCTTCAAGCCCCGGGCTCACCTGTCCTTCAGTGCCAGCGTGATTAAAAAGCCATGTTGAGGAATCATCAGAGGAGGGGAAAAAATTTACAAACTAATTTGCATTTTAATGAATTTTTAATTGAACCAAAATCTGTTGTTTCTGTTTAAAGATGCAGTGCTGATTTTGTGGTCTCTGCTGCTGAGGGCCAAGTGGGAGCTTAATGTGATAAAAACAATGATAATGCTAAGCTTAATTAGGTTTGAAAGCTCTCTTGGAAAGGCTGCGCAGAGTCTGGGAATGGCGAGCATTTGCTAGTAGTAGGCGAAGAAGGCGGATTCGATGGGTAGGTGCCTTCTTCCTAAATCCACCAAGAACGTAGCCCAAGTCAGCCAGACACCTGTGCTGGGCCAGGACACACCATCGCCTGTCCTCCGCCGTCGTAGTTTTGGATTTCTAGGCACAGGTGCCGGACGAGCCCAGTCAGTGGGAGGTAGACAGGGGCGTGGCTTCGATCAGGGGTCTTTGGCTCCTTGATTCTGTAGAAGTTTCCGAGGAAATCCCATGCTCTGTGCTCAGAAACTGTCTCATTCTTTTCTGGATCAAAGAAAGGTAGAGACTATATGCATAGATATGTTCTTTAGGGTTGGTTTAAAAGAGACTCTTACGTTACCAACGCTGCTTGACCGGCCAGTTCAGGATTCCCTGAGCCCCTCACATGTGCTGCTGGTTCATGCGCATAACTGCGCGCTAGAGGTAGGGTGGATGCTGAGGGGAGGGCGCACGCGTTAACTCTGGCACTGGATAGTCCACATGCCGTCTCCTTAAGTCCTCGTAGCAGTTCCACCAGAATCCTCACTCCAGGGCCATACATGGATCCAGGGTCACAGAGCCAGCCTCTCAGGGAGGTGGGGTTCAAACCCTCCCCGTTGCAAAGTCGGAGCCCATCCCACCATGTCACCAGGCTTCTCCTCAGGTCTCTGCAGCAGGGGACAAAGCATGGAACTAAAAAGCCACACAGAGAGTGGGAATTAAGTGCCGTCAGAGATACAGAAACTAGGTAGTTTTGATTCGTGGAGATGGGGAGGAGAGGGCATTCTGCATGGGAAGTCCAGATGAACACGGACACCGTAGGGCACTGTATTTGGAAAAAGGCAGTCAGATTAGCTGGAGTGCGTCACAGTGGGTAGGTTTGCAAAGGGACTTAACTCGATAATCGTGTTAATAGAAATTCCACTTATCGAGTCCTTTTCTGACAGCTAGATATTCTGTGGACTTTATATTCATTATTTCCTGCAACCCTGTACAATCACCCTTCAAAATAGGGGCAGTCCATGCCATTCATAGAGAAGGATGGGGCAGTTAACTGGATTAAATGCCAGCTTAGGATTTGAACTGGGATTTGTCTGGCTCTTGAGGATGAACTTTTACCACTATTGGAGAAGAACATTAGGTCAAGATTTTGGAAGGTTTTGAAAGTCAAGTGTCTGGATATCAACCTTTAGGTGGGTCTTTTCCAAAACTTGTTCTGTAAGAGACAGTCTTTAGATTTCAGCGGGTGTTTCAGTGGGCCAGGGAAGTCCACTTCTGAAGCCCAGTTCATTGAGAAGGCCCCCAAGCACTACCAGAGGGTCTGGTCTGCAGTGTTCTCCAAACTCACTTGGCTATGTTTCCATGCTCAGAAAATCCTCTCCAGACAGACTCCGGCAGGCACTGGAGGTCCGCAGATGGTTTCTGAGCAGTGTGCGGCAAACACAGTTTGATCTCTTTATGAAGGCGTCTTAGGCAGTAGATTCAGGGATGGACACGGTGATGTCAAGCCTGGACACAGGGAGACCAGTTCATTCTGCTGAGCGGGGGTAGAGAGAGGCACACACACACACCTCATTCATCCCTACCCTAATGAGAAGACTGGGCTCCAGTGACCCAGATGATTAGCGTGTCTTCACAGTCCTCATCCAATTAAAAAGCCATCCCATCTGAGAGAGCAATTTTGAAAACCACGAAGAGCTATACATACAAAGATTAGCAAAGGCTAGACTTTCACGACAGCGAGTGCGCGGACAGACTCCAGGCTGTGTCTGCTGCCTAGCCCGACCCCTGGTGTTGGCGCCAGTCGTAAACCGGCACTGTCCAGGGACTAGGCTCCCGCTGGCCCTGGAAGTGCAGCCACCAGGCCCACCGAGGACATTCACAGGCCTCGTCGCTCACAGGTCCCCTCTGCGCCAAGGCCAGCCCGCTCCTCCGGAGATGGGAGAAGTGTGTCCTGGGCACCACCCGTTCCCCACCCACCGTGGAATCACTTGCGAGAGCTTTGTGACTGGTCTTGTCAACAGATACCTCCTTTTCTTGTTTCCTTTGGCAGGGGTGTGTGTGTGTGTGTGTTTTGCTCTTTGCATCAACTCTGGGAATTGTTGGGCTCCGGACTCGCCCTCAAGGGACACTTTCAGTAACACAGCGTAGATGATGGTTCAGCTACTGTTCGGCGAACACCTGCTGTGTGTTAGGCATTATGCGCCCTGCGTTCCCACACTGCCCTTTCTTCTCATCATTACAGACCTTGCTGGCCTCTGTGGCTCGTGGGTGGGTTCTATTAAAACATCAAGTCTGACATATGTGCATATCGGAGCCATTACTTCTGTGACTCCTAGTAAAAGTCCTGTTAAGACAAACCACGGCAGTGTATGAGGGCGCATGGTGGAGGGGGCAGACTCACTGCCTTAGGACCAGACGGAATAGGTGGGATTCTCGGCCCTGTGTCGTGATAGCTGAGTGACAGACAAGTTACCAGCCCTGTCTGAACCCAGTTCCAGCATCGAAAATGGGAATGCAGCCACTCCTCCGTCGTGGGTTTGAGGGTCCCAGGCGGATAAAGTGCTCGCCAGGTGTGAGTGCCTGACATCGGCCCGGGGGAGGGCTTGGGGGTGAGTGCAGTCAGCTTTTTCGTGGGCACGGATCCGGTTCCTGTTTCACTTGGCTCTTGCCTCTCAGTTAGTGCCCATTCGGGTCCGGCGATTGCCTTCGGTGACTTGTCCAGATGCTCCACTTCCCGCCCTCTCTGATGCGTGTCTCCACTTCAGGGACTTCGGTGAAAATTGCTCTAGTGTTGCCTCCTGAAAGGGTAGTGTCAGTTCTGTCCACTCGGGGAATTGTCGGGCTCCGCACTCGCCCTCAGGGGACACTTTCAGTAACACAGCGTAGATGATGGTTCAGCTAATGTTTACTGAACACCTGCTGTGTGTTAGGCATTATGCGCCGTGCGTTCCCACAAGTCATCTCGCTAATGTTACAGAAAATGACTACTATTTTACAGAAGCATCAGTAACTCCAGGTAGCATTTATACACATTGTGCAGTTCTAATACTGGGAAACTTCTTTTTTCCTTGTCCAGCGGCAATATTAAATGTACTTATCCGAGAGTATGGTTTGGGTGCAAACTCATCAGAATGAGGCGTTGGAAGATGGCACTAGGGGGCTTGAGGATCGGAGCTATGTACCAGCTAGAACAGAAATATTTTAACAATTCAGTTTTTAATATTTTAACAATTCAGGACTGATCCGGGGCAACCTGGATGAATACTAAGCCATTCCCTTTCCCTAGTGGTTCAGATGCCAGAGAGATAGATGGTAAAATACTCCTTCATCTCAGAGTTTGGGATTTACCTTCTGCCTCTTGCTACCCTGGATAGCTTATCAAGAACCCAGTGCGTAGAACTTCATCATCAACCAGCCTGTCCTTCCCTAGTCCTGCAAAATGGGGATGGCAAAAGTGTGTGTGCGTGTGTGTGTATGTGTGTGGGGGGAGAAACAGTGTAATGGCTTTCCTCTGTGCCTGTCGGTCTGCAGGGCTTCTCCCTCCTTGGCCCTCACCCACCTCACCCCCAACAAGACTGTCCGCACACAAGGCCCTTCTCAGTCTCATTACCCACCTTCTCTGGCCTCTGCCCTGTGTGTTCCTCCACCCACAGCGTCTCCCCTCCCTGGCCAGTTGCTGCCCCTCCTTCGGGCACCAGCTCCAGTGTCCCCTTCTTTCTGAAGCGTCCCCGCTGCCATGAGGCAGCGTTGGGCACGCCTGCATTGTGCACTCGCAACACCTGTGTGATCTCCGTTACAGCACGCGCCCTATTGCATGACCACGGTCTGGCTCCCCGACAACAGTGTGAGGTTGCTCCCGGTTATTCGTCTCTGCATTGCCTCTGCCAGGCCCGTAATTGGTGCTCAGCATTTGTTACAATAATGCAAGGACTGGGCACAGAAAAGCCCCATCCAGCAAGCCTCGCTCTGCCTCAGGCGTGGGGGTAAGTGGCCCTTGGAGATTCAGCCACAGCCACTTTCCTTTCTCCCTCCCCGCTCATCCTCTGGCTGCTCCCACCTCTTTTGTGATTTAATTGGGATTTGGCGCTTCAGCCTGTGGCTGGCCCCTTCAGAAACAGTCCTCAGCACTGAACGCTCTCCACACCCACAGGGCGCCTGGCCTCTTCAGCACGGAAGCACGCTGCCCAGGGCCCCTGATGTGGGTCGCACGGGCGGACAGAGCGGTTTAGACAAGTCCCTGCACCTGGCAGGGCATTCTCGCGGTGGAGAGGGAGCCTAGGAAATTCATGACGGGAGGGAGTCACAGGGATTTCAGACTGCAGTTAGGGGCCCTGTGACCCCGGAGGCTGGCAGTATTAAGGGAGCTAACGTCCTGATCGCGGGAGCTCAGCTGGTCTCTGTCCGCTGTGCTCCACATTGCGACAGGAGCCGGGCACCTTTTCCTCGTGCCAGACAATGAGATCCTGGCAGAGGCAGCAGGCACGTTGCTGCAGACACCAAGCAGGGACCGTGGTGCCAAGATTAGGAGGAGCAGATGACTCCCTGGCAGCCCGGGAAGCTTCACCCATCCGGCTAGCCTCACCGGCTCCCCGGGAAATCTGGAAGGAGACCGATGCTCGTTGGACCCCGCCCACGTGCTGGGTGCTTTGTCTCATTTTGATCTGCCCAACGGCTCGGGGCCTCTGCGCGTCACCCCATCAGGCAGGAAAAACCCAAGGCTCCCGAGGACAAGTGCCTCTGACAGCAGGACTGCCTCTTTCAGTCCTACAGGCTGTGTCCTGCACAGGGGCCCTTGGCCAAGTGGCAGACAATGGGGGCTGAGATCTACCCACTCTGGTTGTCAAGCTGTGCCCACAGAGTGCCTTTTTTGATTGACAAAAGCCTCTCGGAGTGCGGCCACCATCCTGCTTCGCAGCCAGAGTAAGGGTTAAACTTGTGTTGGTGGCAGTTCTCCATCAGCTACCCTGCCCCCCTGTGTATTTCAGTCTCATCCTCAAACCCTAAGGAGATGCACTCGCAGTCTGGGGCAGACCACACAGAGAGTGGGGGAGAGTCAGTGCTGGAAGGAACGGGCTCCACTGACGTGGTCCGCCCTGCAGTCTCAGTTCTTCTAATCGTGACTGTGACCTGACCGTTTCTTTGTGGTCCCACTCAGCTGCACATTTATCAGTATGAACTTACTTGGGCTGCAGTTGAGTAGGGACACACATCTCTCTCTCTCTCTCTCTTTATCTATCTATCAACAATCATCAGTGCTAATGCACCTTCAATACCAGAGTTCTCCTGGGCATAAGGCAGCTATCCTGATGGGTTTGCTCACAGCTGATACAGTTGGGGCTTAGAGGTCAGCCCCTTCAGGGGGCTGACAGACGGATGACAGACAGACACAGTGAAGTCGAGGTCAATGTGGACCACACACCGGTTTCATTTCTGCTCGCTTACTGCCTCGGCCTCCGCCTCCGCCTCCAGTCTCTCTGGCCCATCCTGCAGACCAGCGGTTTTCACCCAGTGATCCACCAGACTTTTTAACATGTGTCACCAGGCTCTTTAGTCAGTGGCCCTGGCCTCTTTTCTCTTAGAGTGTCAGATTAAAAAAACGACAGCAGCCAACACAACAATAGCCATCCAGTATGAGTGGATCAAAAGTATACATATTTTTTGTCAGATTGGCAAAAAATATATTTTTTGCTGTGTCACAGAATTTTAGTAATTAGTTTATGTGTGCCATGAGGTTAAAAAAAAAAAAAGGCTGAGAATCCCTGCTCTAGACCTCTGGCAAATAAGCTTTTAATCATCAGTTAGTTCATCGTTTTTCTTCCGAAATCCAAAGCTTTTAGAGAATAAAATCCTAACTTCATTCAAAAGTGGTTCTCCAGGTGTGGTCCCCAGTCCGGCAGCACGGGTGTCACGGGGACTTGGTAGAAGTTCAGACCTGCAGGGCTCCACGCCACCCCTGCTGGGTCAGCATCCCCGGGGAGGGGCCCGCAGTCAGTGCTGGAGCAAGCCCCTGGGCCTTCCGGTTCCTGCCGAAGTTCGAGAACCTCTGGTCTCTCCTAAGTCTCTCTGTTACCTCTGCCAAATCCCTCCTCTTCCCGTTCCTCCTCAGGGACTGTTTCCCCTTTTTCTCTCTAGTCCTGTGATGCCCACTGGTGACAGCAGCGTGTGGTCATCTCCTCAACTTCCATCCTCCCTTCTTCATTTCCAGTAGGTCTGCATTACGGAGGCGCCATTGTGCCGAGCTGACCACATTTCCTTTGCAGCTGGGTGTGGTCACAGAATTAAATTCTAGCTAATGATTTTAAGTAGAAGTTAAGAGGGAGAGAGGGACCTCTGACAAGGACAGAAAGCTTCCGTGAGCCCCTTTTTATCGTTTCGCTTTTCCCTCTTCCACCTGACTACTGCCTGGAATGTGGATGCAATGGCTGGAGCTCTAGCGGCCCCGTAGCACTCTTGGGGTATCCTTGACAGGGAGGCTCTAGACAGCCAAGCAGAAAAACGGAAAAAGCAAGGGGCCCCAGGGAGCCACCATTGCAGCCCTGAAATCTGATGTCTGAACTGTACAGAAGAAAGAAAATCCCTGTGAGTAGAAGCCATGAAAATTAGGTTTCTGTTATAACAGCTGAAAGCGATTTCTAACTTCGAATGCCTTCCAAATTCCTCTTTGTTTACACATATCCAACCTGTTCTTTAAGGCCTGATTTGCTTCACGTCTTATTCATCTAACTGTGTGTATTTAGCACATAGTCTAAATCTTTTTGCTTTTGGCCATTTCACATAAACTATAGTTGCCCCAAATTAAGCCTCTGAGACCCCATCTCAAGGTCAGGGTTACAGATGGGCTTGGCTTGGTTCCCTCCCTCCGGTCAAAGCTGGACACATAGTTCAAGGTGTGAGCTCAGGGACAGAGACTAAAAAGCACCGTGTCTCCCATGCACCTCATATCCTCAAATGCTAAGTACAGGGTGTTCATTGCAGCCTCTTCCCTAGACTTTTAGATGCCAAGATTAGAATTTGATCACATATAATTTGGCCAGGCATCACAAGGCATTTTGCTTTTGTCTAATTTACCATTATCAATGGCCATTCGTGGAAATAACTACACTTTGCTGCTCAAAATAGCCGGCCCTGTCTTCGCGCCTGTCTCCACAGCCAGCCAGGGTCAGCCCTCTGCTCCCTGCTCGTCTGAAAGGAAATTTTCCTGTCCCTGTGATGAGAACAAAATGCATGTCACCTCCTGCCTCCACATTTTCTGAGGCCTGAGTTCTGACCTGAAATAATGGTCCTCCTCCGATGACGGCCTGTCTCTGGGCGGCTGGGCCCGCAGCTCCATCAGGGCGATCGTACAAAGCACACTGAGTGGAGGCTGCTCTGCAGATGGACTGCATCTGGCTACTCCACTTTCCTCAGTAAGTGATGTGCACCAGCACACGCCTAACCCAGGAGGGTGTGATGCAGCCCGAGTATCCCCGGGTCGGTTCCGGGGGCTGGTAGAAGCCACAGTGCAGGGACCCACGTTTCACGAGACTTGTTCTGGACCGGAATCCCCTCCCTCCTCATTCTACCCACCAGCTCCTGTGTCAGAAGATTGGTGTGAACTCTCTGGAGCGCTGGCTGGGGGACTAGAAGCACAAAAGCTGTATTCCAGATAATTCCTCTGTGTGACTGGCACACAGCGAGAAGGCTTACGGCCCCGTGGACCCTGGCCTACAGCATCACCTCCCATCTCTCTAGCACCCACACAGTGCTGGGTGCTCTCAGACTTGCAGGTAGTAAGAAATGATTAATTCACTGATGGGATAAATTCACTCTCTCTGCACCTAGTCGGTGTAACCTAACTGACTCCTCCCCTAGGGCTCACTCCTTCCCTGTACTGCGGCCTGCCCAGAAGGACAGTAAGGGCTTCTAATCCCTCACGGCTTACGGATGTCTCAGCCTCTGAGAACTGTCAGTTCTGACATGTTCAATATTGTCTGGTTCAGGGGATGTAGCTGCTGCCGGCCCTGGAACAAAAATGAGCGCTGTGAGCTGAGCGGGCGGCCGCGCACAGCTCTCCGCAGTGTCGGTCTTCACTCTGGTTCTCCTTGTCGCTACGGCGGCCAGAGCTCATTGGGGAAGAGGTGGTAAAAGTGAGTGTCTGGAAAGTCAAGGCCTAGCTTAAGCCATGTGCTTAGAACAAATGTCCTCTAATATATGTTGAGGTCAAAAATAAAGGGGGGAAAATCAAACCTCGAATGCCATGTCTAACCAGTGAAGGATATAACCCACCACGTTACAAACAACTACCAAATGGACTTCTGATTTGTGGCTGAGACGTGGTTTCATGGCGTTTCGAATGTGACAGGACCTGAAGAAGGAGCCAAGGAAATTATTGGAGAAATATCATTCTTGAGTTCAGGTGCCCTCTGCACTGATGTTGTTGGCAGGTGGAGTAGTATGTCCGTGTCCTAATTCCTGGACCTGTGAGTGTTACCTTACGTGCCAAAGGGACTCTGGCTATGACCAAGTTAAAGACCCTGTGATGGGGAGGGTATCTGGGGCCATCTGGGCGGACCTGATCTGACCATGAGTCATCTACTGTGTGCCTGACCTCCCAGTGGAGGACATGTCAGTGAGGAAGGTTTGTTTGGCGTCAGAGTGACTTGGTGTGGAACACAGTAGGGATTTGTCGGGGAGCGAGAGGGCCTGGGAGAGGGGGCAGTTCCGTGTTACTGGCTGGCAGAGCCGTGATGCATTCCAGTTGCCTGAGCAACTGAATCTGAGATCCGTTGGGGTGGTAGCCAAGGGTACTTCCGCTTCCGAGGGAAAGGTTAGAAAACAGAAATGTGTTCTGTAGGAAATGATCTTCCAGACTGGGCCGTTCTGAGTGGTTCCCCGTAGGGGTTTTCAGGGTGTCATTCTCGGTCTCCGTAACTCGGCTTTCCTGCAGTGGCTCAGAGCGTGGCTGTGCAGGTGGGAGGCAGCAGGGCTCCAACCGTGGGTGCCCAGCCCTCCAGCTTTGTGATCTGAGGCCAGTCAAACCACGTCTTTAGGCACTGTTCTCATTTATGAGACACGGGTAATGAAACTGACTTCATAGGGTTACTTTGCAGATTAAAATGCTGTATGTAAATAGGTTAGTCTGTGCCCTGGCATATGCTAATCATGCAGTAAATGGTACCATTATTATTATTTATTCACCCACGGAAAGGCTGTGATAATCATCGGCATCAGTGGTTGTCAGCCGCCGTGCTGTGGCACACCAGTGTGCTGCGAGGGTTTTTAAAACATGCAGTATTTTGCCTATTTAGTCAGGGGTATTGACCTCTTTTCCGTTAGATTGTCAAATAAAAAAATGACAGCAGCCAATGCACCAATAGCTATCCAGTATGAATGAATCAAAATTATATCTATTTCTTGTCAAGTCAGCAAAATATACAATATATTTTTTGGTGTGCTGCAGAGTCTCAGTAATTAGTTCATGCATGCCACGAGATGGAAAAGGTCGAGAATTGCCAGGCGACAGGGGTGCCACAGGAGCCAGGGGACATCCAGGAAGCACTTGCCGTCCTTGATGAATGTATTAGTCAGGATTCTCCAGCGAGGTCCAATCAGCAGGAAATCCAGATATTCATATCCACAGCTACACCTAGATATATGATGTATTACAAAGAATTGGTTCGCACAATTACGCAGCTGAGAAGTTGCGAGATTTGTAGTCAGCAAGCCGGAGCTCCAGGAGCGCTGACGTATAGTTCCAGGCTGAGTGTGAAGGTTTCATAGTAACGAGGCATAAATTCTACTGAGAGAGCCAGCAGGCTCAAGAACCACGCACAGCTAATTTTTCGGTTTGGGCCCAAGGACAAGACAAGGCTGATGTCCCTGCTGGATCAGAAAGGCGGAGTTCTCTTTTTCTTCTGTTAGTCTTCAACTGATTGTACGAGGCCCACCCACACCGAGGAGAGTAATCTGCTTTACTTGGTGTACTTATTCAAATGCTAATCTCATCTAGAAACACCTCACAGACACACCTAAAATAATGTTTGACCAAGTGTCTGGGCACCCTGTGGTCAGTCCAGTTGACACATGAAATAAACCTTCATTAATTGGCCAACAGATAAAAATCAATGGGCGAATTCTTGGTACCATTTTACACCTTGAATCAGACAGTTGAAGTGTGTGGTGTGTGATGCTCTCTTTTCACTGATTCCCCCATAGTGGGAGCACATGTTGGGCGAAGCCTTTACTAGTCTGGACCCCTGAGTGACTGTGATGAGCAGAATCCTCGGCTGGCCGGCAGTGGACATGTGGCCACATAGCAAGAAAGAGTCCCCAAAGCTTTCCGATGCACCGGCCTGACATTTTACAGCATAAATTGCTCCTCCAACTAAGCAACTGGGAAGGGCATCCCAGATCTGACATGTTCCCGTGTCCACCACAAAGTGCTCCTCCCTCCCTTCTCAAACTGGCCCTTTTCCAGTTTGCCCATTTCAGTATGTGGCACCACCACCCCCCAGGTGTTAGAGCCAAACCTATGATCCTTTCTTGATTCTTCCCTGTACTCCCCACGTTCTTTCTTCAGTAAGCTAATTCTGTTTCCAACATGGGGCCTGAAGTTTTTCAGTTCTCCCCGTGCCAGTCCTATAACCCTAACCCAGGCCAGGTTCAATGCAGTTGCCTCTTAACTCACTCTTTGCTTTAACATCAGTTGTTCTGCAAACCCATTTGTGCATAGCAGCTGGAGCAAACTTTTAAAAACAGAAAGTGTATCTTGTCATTCTCCTGCTTAAAACCAGGACATTATCTCACTAACCCATTTTTAATGAGCATGTATTAAGTGTGTGGCACTGTCCCTGTACACTGGGGATGCAGATTAGTGAAAGCAAAGGCCCTCTCCTCAAGGGAACAAATGGTAAGCTCTGGAACAAATGTTCCATGTACCAGAATTGATGGGCACAGGGGCAGGCGGGCAGTAGATTTACTGATAGGAGGAAGAGGACTGGCTCTTGAATAGCTGTGTCCTTTCAGAGAAATGAAAAGCAAGGTCATTAGCTGAAAGTGAGGCCGAGGGAAGAGGTATAGGTGGTTACAGGTAATAAGAGAAGGGATGGAATGGTTGTCTCGGAAAGAGCAATGACAAGCTGACAAAGGAACTAGAGTTGGCGGCAGTGCTGAAGCTCCCTTGAGTTGTGGGCATAGCTTCTGTGTCAAACAAGATTACCTTTGTGGTCCTCTCCAGGTGCATCCAGCTCTTCCAAGGCCAACATGGCACATTCAAGTGGGGTTGGCATTTTGTTTGGCAGTTGCAAATGTGGGAAGAGGGGAAAGGGGTGGAGGACATTTAAAGAAAACACCACTAGCGGTGAGCCACGGATCTAAGCTTAGTGAGAACGAGAGTAAGAGCTTGAGGTAGTAGTGGATAGTCAGAGGGTGGTGGGCTCAGGAGGTTGGAGGTCCTCATGGGACCAGGGACTGGCAGAACTGGAGTCCTAGAAGGAGTAATGTTGGTGGCAGTGATGGGTCGTGACATTGGAAATACAGCCGAGACCAGGATGTGTCCCCCAACTTTTTCTCCAAACTTCATCTCATCCCATGTGGCACTTAGGTCCTTGGTTCAGCCACAGCAGCTTCTTCTCTTCCTTGGACCTGCTCAAACCCACCTCTTTTGCTCTTCCTGTTCTGTCTGGAAAGCTCTCCCCCACTGGTCCTGTGGCTGGCTGCATATCATCACTCAGGCCTTCCCAGATCTCCTGTCTAAAACAGTAGCCCATTATAGAGTTGCTCTGAATCGTATCAGCTACACTGTGCTGACCAAAACCCAAAGTTGTTCCGTTTGTTGGTTAACTGTTTACTGTCAGTCTGCGCCTCTCACCTAGAAGGCGAACTGTATCCGGGCAGGACTTACGACTTCGTTTGCGGCTGACTCTTCAGCACCTAGAACAGCTCCCAGCGTGGGGGCGGGGCCTAAGGAAGACTGGACTAAAAGACACGAATAAATGGATATTTGTGAACAAAATTCCCCGTCATCACTTTAAAAATTGTTGATCTGCAGATTTTTCCCCAAGAAAGTTCAGTATTCTTGGTGAAATCACTTGGAAAACCTTTTCCAGTAGAAGCATAGTTCTCAACTGCAGAGACACTTGGCAATGTCCAGTGACATGTTTGTTGTCCTCTGTACTGTTGGCATCTAGTGGGTGGATGTCATGGGTGCTGTTAGACAGTCTACAGTGCGTAGGACAGCCCTCTCCACCCCCACCCCGTCGCCAGTGGGGAATGTTCTGGCCTCGAGTGTCAGTAGCGTCAGGGCCGAGAACCCTGCTAGGGGCTGAAATGAATCACCCCGTGAGACTTGCTGACTGCACCAAACCCTGTGCGAGATGTGAGTGTGATTCTGGGGAGCCCTGGAAAGTGCTGCGCTCCCCCGAGGTTGGAATTCTGCCCTGGGTCCTGCCGGTGCCCTGTATCCCTCCGGCAAGGTCCAGTGAGGGAAGCACTGGGCTGGCACCGTCACCGTCGGAGATAAATGGTGCAGAAAATACGCCCAGTTCTTCCAGGAAAGGGCCCAGCCCAGAGGGCAGGCCTGCTTTGTAACAGGTTGTTTTATCTGCCAGCCGGCCCCGGACAGCCCTGGAGTGGACAAACACGCAATTACTGGGCAGCGAAAGCCCGCAGTGCGGGCCTTGATGGTCCCGGCATCCAGGGTTCCTCAACTCCCCAAACCCTTTCTATTCATCAGCAGAGACCCCATTTGCAAAACATTTATTCAAGGCTTAATTACTAATAAGTCCCCACAGGGAGCCACTCCATTGAAAGGCTGCACAATAGCTTGGCTTGGTAATCAGTGCCTCATTCATGTGCTAATCACCAAAGACAAATGGGTGTGAGAGGGGTGGGGAGAGGCCCCGGGCGGGACCTCAGGGGAGACTCCCTTTCCCTTCCATTGGGGCTCTTCTCTAATTAGGGCCCTGTGAATACGCTAATCAGCCTGGGATCCGTGGATGTGGGGGAGCGCCGCCCCTGTGGGATTTGTGCTCTTGTGTGGGCACATGTACTAGTCCATGTGGATCTCCTCCGGCCCGAAACCTCAGCCCTGCTTCTGAGCAGTGGGTCCCGACACCTGTTTTTAAACAGACTGGAGGCGAGGCCTGGCCTGACCTGCATCCCAGCCTGGGCCTGGGGCTGGGTGCCTCTCTGCGTACGTTGTTCTGCGTTACCCTAGCACACATGTTGGACTTGGTTTTATAATTACTGTCCTGATGCTGGAGAAGAGACAGCCGAGGTCACCTGACTTTTCCCAAGTTATATGAGTAGTGAGCAGGAGAACTGGTCTCCAACGCACCAGTGAATTAAAGATTTATTTTGTGCATGTGTGAGGTATTGGAAATACAGCCCAGTGGGAAGGGCAGACACAGAAGCAGATAAGACCACACCACACCTGGGGGCTCATGGGAGGCATCTGCTCCGCTCCAAGCCCAACGTCCCGCTCCCCTGCACTGAGTGTCCTCCACGGCTCCCCACCGGGGCGTACACAAGACACCTCATCGCTGCGCTGGTTGTGCCCGGAAGCTGGAAACCGTCTGGGTGGGTGTCCGTCATCTGGAGACTGGATGAGTGAACGTGGAGGGCACCCGTAGCAGAGCAGGGAGCAGCAATTTAGAGACAACAGGTTAGCTGTAGCCATAGCAACATGGATGAACTTTTTAAAAAATCACAATTAGTGAGAAAGGTAAGAAGCAGAATGAAGGATGGAACTCAGTAACGTTTATGAGCAAGTTCAAATACATGCATATAAAGCAACACCATTTTGCAAGAACACATACAAACAGAAGCACGTGGGCACATGTGGATGGTTTTCTTGCGGGAAGGGGACCAGGAGTGGAGGGTACAGTCAGGGTTCCAGCAGGAAGCAGATGGCACACCCACATTAAGGGAAGTGGAGGTAGGTGTGTTTGCAGGGGTGTGGGAGGGAGCACGGAAACCGTCAGAGGTTGTTCGGAAACCCAGAGTTAGGGAAAGGTGAGCTGTGTCTTCAACGCATCCCGAAGGCACTGGAGGAGAGAATTGCTACCAAGGCCTTAAGGGAGACGTGTGAGGGCAGGGCTCCCACGGGAGCCGCAGCGGCCTGTGGCTGCTGAGGGACCCAGCGGGCCTCGGCGACTCACTCTCCTCCCTCTCTCTGTCTCCAGGCGGAGCTTCCCGTTGGCCCACCCAACAGAGAGGCAGAGGGCGGGGGAGCCAGCGGTGTTGTGCCCCAGGTCCGCCTGCTGGACAGAAAGACAGGGAAGCAGGGTGGTTGGGGGGGTGCGTCTTCAGGGACAAATGGCAGCTACATGACTGAGGGGCTCTGAGGAGAAAAGGAACTAGTCAGTAAAACAGATACATGTAAACATGACGGGGGACTTCCAAAAAAAGGAAGTTTCTTATCTAGGAGGAGTCCAGGGACCCACTGTATTTTGATAGCCTATGGGTGTGTGTGTGTGTGTGTGCATGCTTGATGCAGGTGAATGTGTTTTGTGAGCTCACATTTATGATACTAACAGGTGGTGACTTAGGACACATTAAACCACCAGTGGTCTCTAATAATACTGAGATTTTGGAAACGTAACCTTTGAATATGCAAGTTTTATTTTGACCTTTGAGAAACAGTTAAATATAGAGAGTTTCTGAATCAAGCTTATATGGAATCCATGCCGAACTGAACATCCCATAGGATCCTCGTGTTCAAGGGCCGAGTGTAAAAATTACTTTCTTGAACAAATGCATAGCTCCCGGTGATTATCTAACCCAAGCCATCAATCTCCATAATGTGTCCCCTCTTCCAGCTCCTGCCTTTGATTAATCCAAATTCCTCCTAGTTTCTTTCATTACAGAGTATTAATGTTTAAAATATCATAGTCTATAAGAGTGCAATTAAATGGCCTCTGGAAAATTCCATTCCTTCCTCCATTTGAATGATGAATCTTTCAACAATGACTTGACCATAGTGTGAGCAAAGGGTGGGCCTTTTTTTTCTCCTGCTTTGCCCCACATTTGCAAGTTAGAAATGTCTCTTGCGTGCAACACAGAAATTGGCTAGTTGAAATCTAGGCTTTGAAATCAGGAGAGGCTGTTTGGGGCCTGAAACAATGGTGAGGAGGGAGAGGCTCAGTAAAATCAATAGATTAAAAAAGTCTAGCTTTGTAAAAGGCTGGAGTTTGGCGGCAGGTCAGTAAATGGCTCAGACAAACCAAATATGCTGACTGAGGATTCCATGAGACGGCAAAGAGCGTCCTGAGGCCTGGAAACCATAGCACGCAGATCTCAGCAAGAGTGATAGAGGCCTCGTGAAGGGAGGCCAGGTAGACCAGGTAGACCAGATGCCCCGAGCCGGGCTCTTTGGAGGTGGATATGAGAAGGCTCAAGGGACAGAAACACTGGACAGGTGAGCAGCTGCACAGAAATGCCAGGACTTCCGAGGCCAGAACCGCAAGTCCGGGGCCCCAGTAAGAATGGAGAGCGGGTTTGGGAGGGACCTGCTTCACTTTGAGTGAGCTGGATGTTGGGCTGGTTGTGAAAGGAAAGGTTTTCCCTGCTCACAGTTCTGTCCAGCTTGTTCATGGTTTCTGTGACCTTCTATTCTACACTCCTCTCTCTCCCTCTCTCTTTCTGTCTCCACCCCCCCCTTACAGTTTGTGTCTTTCCACAGCAAGTCAGATCACAGGCTGACATTTGTGATTTTACCCAAAATGGAGAGCCACTGAAAGTTAGTTTGGGGAGGAGGGGCGCACCAAGATGAACTCTGAGATTTAGGGCTCTGAGGCGACACAGAAGGCAGGCTGGCAGGTGCCGGAGCCGAAATGGGGCTAATGGGTGATTTCGAGGCAGTTGACTTCCGTTGTTTCCAACACAGTTAATGGGCACATCATTGTAGTCTAAGTGAGTGAGAGAGACATTTTCTTACCCTTTAAAACTCAAGCTGATTTAAGTGAGGAGTCATTTCAGAGGTCAATTTTGAAGAAGTTGTTGGGGAAAAGCAGCTTGTGGGGGCGGAGATGAGGGCGGCAGAGTAGAAGCAGCGCTGGGTTTTCGTGAAACACGCTGCTGCCTAAGGAAACGGAGCGGTGGACAGCGGATGCGTGGCGCAGCCTCCGTGTCACCTGTGCCAGGAAGGTGGGGGCTCCTCAACCCGCCCGTGCCTGTCCCTCTGCCGCCGTCAGGGCTGGGCACAGAGGGGACGCCCCCAAACAGCTACCTGATCTCCACAAATATCTCACAGCGGAAAGCAAAAAGCAGACAACTTCTAGCCTCCCCTTTACAGAGTGGAAAATTCTTTGCAGGAAGAACAAAGGGGAAACCCGACCTCTCGGTCTGTGGGCACCGAGACCCTGGGCTTCATAGCTGTTCTGAGCAGGACACGGGCCCATCAGTGATGTTCACGCACAGCGGTGGGGACGGTGCCTGGAGTTTAGCTGGTGAGTGCAGGGGTGACATTTAACTAGGAGGCCTTGATGCAGATAAGCCAGTTGTTGAAGTACTGAAATGCTCCCTTGGGAATCGGGAAATTGCTGCCGCTGCTGGGATGCCCTTGTGTTTCCCCACCCCCTCCCCGGAGCGCCCTAGACTTCTCCACGGTCCAGCAACTGAAGAGCCAGTGTCCTGGGGCAGCAGGGGCCTCTAGGCTCCTGGCCTGGAGAGAGTTACCTGCTCAGCTGGCTCGCCGTACTGGTTGTGCAGTGTTCCGAACATCTTCCCATGGGTGGGAGTCCAGGCGTGTCTCTGGGTGGCTTCGCTTTGTCCTGCAGTTCCCAGCTGGATGGGAGCTCTCTTTGAAGCCCCATGGGGGTTCCACCCGTGCTCAGCCCTCCCCTGCCTCTTCTTCCTCGGGCCTGTGCTCAGCCCCTCTCTCCCATCCCCCGCCCCCCACTGTTGATTAGGATCTTCCTTTGCATTTAATGGAGCACCTTCTCCAAATATGGCCATCAGATACAGCTGCTATGTGCACATGCCTGTTCTGTGTTGTCACAGCTGTCCAGGTGCCCCGGTTAGCACCGCCGCAGAGCACCTTCCTTCACCCGTCCCCCAGAACCCTGGGCTT
This sequence comes from Trachops cirrhosus, assembly GCA_028533065.1. Lineage (NCBI taxonomy): Eukaryota > Metazoa > Chordata > Mammalia > Chiroptera > Phyllostomidae > Trachops > Trachops cirrhosus. Next base: position 55,258,523 of record CM052550.1, read on the forward strand.
TGTTCTCCTGGTCAACCTGCCATCCAGGTCCTGCCGAAAATCACAGCATGCCCCAGCAGCGGTGCCTCTGTGTGAGGACAGATGCAGTGACTGGTAAGACCGTTGCAGGTGTCTGCACACTGTCACTTGGTGTGGGGGTGTGGCCCATTCAAAGCAGTACTTGAGGCTGCTGAGAACCTAAGAGGCAGAAGGCGAAGGCCAGGGCCTTGGTGGGGGCAGGCGCAGGCTGCTCCAGGACTGGCGCTGCTGCGTCCAGGCTAGGTGACCTTGGGCAGTTTGCTGAATAATGTAGGACCTCAGTTTCTTTGTCTGTTAAATGGAGAAAATACGTTACCTTCCCAGGGTTGAGATGAGCGGCAAATGAGATAACGTCAAGTACTCGGCATGTAGAGGTGGTTAGTATGAGGGAGCTGATAGTGTGCTGTTTGTTACATTGCGTTCCTCTTCTCTCCCTGCAGCATCTAGGCCTCTGTTCCACGGACCCACTCTGACTGAGTCTCTGGACTGACTGGTGGGCCAGTCTTTGCTCCCCAGCCCCCCACCTCCAACTCTGACCCGGGATTTTGGCTCAGATAGCCTCTGACTCTTTCCTCCCTCGATCACCTCCCCTGCCAGTCTCAAATTCTAGACCTCGAGCATCTTGTTGGCTGTGGCAGATACTGTGAGTGCCTACCCTGCACCAGTAGTTGGGGGGTGACAAGCATTAGGAACAAAAGCCACAGGTTAAGGACAGTGGAGCCTGGGGCAGTGATGGCACCTTGGACCCGCCTCCCCAGCCTCGTTGTTAGGGGGAAAATAACCCTTGATTTGGTTGGTTCTGTAGCTGAGCGATGAACTCTACCTGGTACTCGGCGAGGAGAACTGCATATGGGCTCACTCATCACAGAAGCTTTTTTAGGACACAGCCTGCTTCCGGCTCAGGTCCAATGGCCGTGAAGTGGCCCCTTAAGTGATGCAGCTGCAGTGCAGCTCATCCACAGAGAGAGGCTTCGAGCATCATCACAGCCTCTCCTGAGCTCACTCTACACCAGCCGTCAGTGCTGGTGACGGAGGGGCTCGGCTAGACCTCTCCGACGTGGCCAGACAGACTCCGGCTCCCTTCTCTCTGCCCCCCGGGCTCTGGACGCAGCAGGAACACTGTGTGGTGCCCGGAGGGCCCACTGAAGCAAGATGGCGATGGCCAGAGGAGCTCGGGGAGATCCGCCTGGGAGGACCGTGGCCGGGAACAGGGAACGGCTTCCGTCCTGGTCTCCCAGTGGCCTGGCGTGATGCCTGTTCAGCTCACGGCGCCTGCCCGGTGTGTGTTGTTGAGTTGTTTGAACTGGGGTAGAGGAGGAAGAAAGGCATCTCTACATGGACATGCTAAGCAAAACAAATTGCACAAGAAAATGAAGGTATAAAATCCCTCCCACACCTGATTCTTCTCTTTCTGTTGTCAATTTTTTGCTTATCTTTTCAGAAATAATCCATGGACCTATCCGTTTAATCACATAGACTAGAAGAGGCCCCGCAGCCAACAATGCAAAAAAAAATGGTGGCTCAAAATTAAAAACAAAAAAGGTTTAATTTCCTACTCATGCCACTTAGCCATTATGGATTGGTAGGGGGACTCTGGTACCAAAAGTTGCCAGTCAATGGGCCAGTGGAAAAGTGAAAACTAGGATGTTCTGTATGGGCCATGAAATGCTCCAGCCTGCAAATGAAGTGCATCACTTCTGCTCAGATCTCATTGGCCAGAATGATTCACGTGGTCGCTCCCAACTACAGCGGAGCCAGGAAGTCCAGCCAACCTTGGGCTCAGGTGGGGGAGAACCAGGGCCATCTGGTGAATACCGGGATTGCTTACCACGCCCTGCTCTGCACTTGGTTTTTGATTTGTACTTGTAACTACGTCAGGCACTTAGAACAGTGTCTGTCTTATAAGTGTTTCCTCATTATCCTTTTTACCCATAGTATTTTGTGTGTAATAATATACATCATAGCTTTTTGCTGAGGGAGGCTTCTCATTTCATGGATGTCTCTCAAATGAGAGATAAGCGCTGTGGGGAGTGAAGACAAAGAAACTCAGTGGACAGAATGCAGAGGCCACACTGCAGACCAAGCCCAGGCCAGTGCAGGACAGGAGGACGTGGGTATCGGACTTTCTGGCCAAGTTCCCGCACCGCGCTGAGTCTCGGGACCCACTGCCAGCTCTCCATTTGACGTGCGCTACTGGGCTGACTTGTGTTTTCTGCCTGGGAAAGGGCAGGAGTTGGCGTGCGACCAAAGCCCTGGCTGCCTCTTGGATCGAGTTCCTCCAACCACAGAGGACGACCACACAGAGCCCTTTAAAAGGCATTTGCGATGATTTAATTAAATCTGACAGATATTTAAAAAACCACTAACTGGAGACCTCAACCTTATTTCCCATCTATTTTTTTCCCTGCTTCTAAAGGTTAACAGCAAGCTTAACTCCTCTCTTTGCCCCAGAACCCTGTTCTTAATAAGCATCCCAAAGGGAGCCCTTCCTCTCCCTTTGAATGAACAGACTTCATCTCCTTTGCTGAAAGGGGGCAGTCTGTGCAGGCAGCAAGCCCTCATCATCTGGGAGAGAGCTTGGGAGACCTCCCGGCGTGTGTGCAAACCTCTGAGGCTGGCGTGCATCCAGGCTGGCATTCAGTGGCACAGACACTGCCACTTCAGCCCTGAATGGCCCTTGTCATCAGAACAGGACGAACTCCAAGGGTTACACAAAGGTTCTGGACACGGACTCCTGAAGCCACAGTGATGGACGGGGTGGGAATGGCTTTGGGACAGAGCTGCCTCCGAGTTGGTTGGGCCATGTGTGGAGAAGAGGGCAGGGCTGAAATGAGCGAAGAACCAGACTATTTCTGCACTGGATTCAGCCTGCCTTCTACTTCCCACCAGAGTGGGACCTTACTAGTAGGCTCATCTAAATAAGGAAAGGGGTGAACAGGAAACCAGCAACTTAATATGGACTCTAGTGACATAATATAGAATTATCTCCCCTGATCCCAGGTTAATTTTGAATGGTCAGCCTCATACTGCATGTGACAGTTTTTCTTAGGGGCTTGGATGGCAGTCACTGGAATCGTAAGCGGCAGACCCAGGGCTTGAACCAGGGCCTCTGACTCCTTGTGTGGTGTTTTGTCCCCTCTCCCCTCTGGTCAGCCTGCTCCTACTTCCCCAAGGCCTCCTCTAGACCTGGTGGACTGTTGCGGGCGCCTGTGCCCCCGCTGTTCTCTCTGCCTGGCCCGCTCTCCCCCACCCACAGAAGCTTCGCCTGCTGCTGTGATGGCTCAGCTCATGGTACTCTTGAGGATTTCAGGCTTTTTCCTCATTAGATCATAATCTTCACAAGGGCAGGGTCTCTGCCTTCCAGGACCCATAGCATCGGCCCTAGTCCAAGGCACGACCGAATGTCAATCAGCACATGTTTGTTAAGTGAATACTAAAACTATACTAACAAAAAGGAAGGAGGGAAGCTCTGTAGAGAATAAACACATCACTTATATGGTGAGATGGAGGATAATCTCCTGTAAGGTACATATAAACTCACTGTGTTATCAAGCATTTTTGGAGCACATTCTGTATGTGCTGCCAGAATTCTAAAGGGAGGAGAAAGGTGGCAGGCAGCTGCTGATTCTTCCAAATGCTTTTCCCATCACCATTGCCTAACTTGACAGCTTACTTAAGCAGGCTCCCGAGAAAGGCCACCACCGGGAGTTAAGCTCTTCCCACAGCTGCCCTTCCTCTGTGTGCATGGCTCTCATACCTTGAAAGACTTAACTTGGTAACCAAGACAGCCAGAGTCTCACAAAACAGCCATAGATATTTGCCTTAGTTCACACACACACACACACACACACACACTCTCACACACACACACTCCAGAACAATTCTAGGGGGCAGAAGGGCATGCTTTGTTACTATTTTTGTTCCTGTTTTATAAATGAGAAAACATGCTTGGTGATGGGAAGCAACTTGCTGAAAGACATACAGCAAGAGGGATGAAGTCAAGAGGTGAACTTGCATCTCTCTGACCCCAGATCCATCTGTCAGGGACTGAGAGACAGTGAAGAGAAATCAGAGTCTTCATCCGAGTGACAGGCTTCATATTCATGTTTAATTGGGCTCGATTTTTTCCAGACAGACATCGGTCACCATGCTGGTACTGTATCTCCCTTTCGTATCGAGCAAGGGCCTTTCATGCAGGCTGTCCGGCTGCAGTGGTTCCACTGAGGCACTGTAAGCCATTAACAAGACCGAAGGTTATTTTAAGATGTAGGAAGAAAACTATTTCCTTTTGAACTTTCTATCTTCTGCTTTCTGAACAAAAGGAGGTTTCTCTACCCACCTTCAAGACATCTGAAGCCCTTCCAGGTGGAGTCCCTGAGACACATTGCCTAGGGGGCAGTGAACACGGGTACTCACCTGTTGGCGGGTTAAGCCAATACCACTGCCCAAGGCGCCTGGTGCAAATCACGCAGCTTCTCCAAGGCTTGGCTCTGCCACCTAAAGGATGGGGTGGCGCCCTTACTTGGAGAATAACTCAAATAACATGAGACATGCCCAGCAGACAGGAGCGGCACCTTCAAGTGCTCTATAGAATTAGCTACGAATATTGGAAAGGTGGCAGAAAGAAGACAAATGCCCCGCATCACACCCTCATTCTGTAACCAGGTTTACAACCAGCATAAGAATTGGCTCCAGCTTTGATGGGAAAGAACTTATTGATGGAAGAATAAGTCCTGGTTGGCAGATGCAAGGCCTTTGGGGATCGAGAGCCTTTTTTCTCCTTTTCCTAAGGCCAAGTGAAAGCCGTGCAGCCCCTGGTTGGGGCTCCCACTGGTAAAGATGCTCTCCGAACCTCGTTGCTAACAGCATCAGTGAGAGAGAGCTCAGCAATGCTCAGGCTTCCTGAAGGCGCCAGAGGCTCAGTGTGGATGAGGTGGTGGGTGGCTGTGTAAGCCCTTTGAGTGGATTAGGTGTGACACCAGAGCCGTGTGTGTGTCACTTTAATCACTGTTTTTATTATAACCACTCTAATGGAAAATGTAAAGACTAAAATACATCGCTTCTAACGCCACAGCTTTGTGAAACTGATTTCAGTTAACAAGCCGCTTTTCTGCCCTGGTCTATTTGCCTAAGTGTAAAAACACACACACACACACACACACACACACATACCCACATATCTACACATGTATGTTTTCACTTTTCACTGATGTAGAAGGTATATTTGAAAGATTAGCATTAGGACATAGACTTCTATCTATGCTGCACACTCTTCCTGTCATTTTAATAAGCACAAGCTCTTCTGTCCAGATTGTATGTCATAGTTGGCTTAATTTCTTCTCTCCTTTGGGGGACATGAGGTCATTTTCAGTATTTTGAGTCATAAACATAAACAAAACCTTTTTAGGAACTATAGCCTTAGGCAGCTTCTCAGGGGTGAGGCTCTTGGGAAGTAGCCATGGGTAAAAACGCTGGCGGTGACTCAGGCAGATGTAAATTGAAATCCAGGACCGTCACCTTCACGGTGTTACCTCACCTCCATCTCTGCATCCAATGGTGCGTAGCAGTCTGGTGTTGCTGCCCCCAAAGCCAGCACAAAAAGCAGTGGGACCCAACAATTGCATCTATGAGGTGATGAACCTGGGGGTTGGCTGGGGCTCCGCTGGTCTGGACTGGGCTCAGCTCGGTGACCCTGGCCCGCACTGCAGGTCCGTGGGTTACCTGAGGTTGCTCTGTTCCACTTGTCTCATCCTCTTCCTGTTCGTCTCATGGAGATGGTCCATGCACTGGAAAGTGAACCCCCCCACACAAGCAGTTTCCAAGTCTCTGGTCACACCATAGACATTTCATAGTTTTTAGCTTGTAAGACAGCTGTGCTCCTGCCTGTTTCAGGCCCTCGGCATCACCCGTGTTGTTTCTCTCTGACTCTCTAGGCCAAGGTTTCTCAACCTGGAGCCACTTGACATTTTGGGCTGGAAAATTCTTTGCTGTGGAGGGTTGTCTTGTACACTGTAGAACATTTAGCAGGATTCATAGCCTCTACCCACGGGATGCCAGTAGCACACTCCCCACTCCAGACGCGACAATCAAAATGTCTCTAGACATTGCTGATCGTCCCCTGGGGGCCCACAGCATCTCCAGTTGGTAACCACTGGTCTGGGCTATCCAGCTGGTGGCAGATCCCTTCTTCACAGCCTTCAGGGAGTGGAGGACTTTCTGTCCCCCGGACCAGGTACAGAGATGCGCTCTTCCGGCCCAGGGTTACCTCGCTGGGAAGAGGTTTGGTGGGCCAACCTATCCAGTGATTTTGCTCTGATTGTAAACGCCTTGTGTTGTGATGGCTCTGGCAGAGAACGTGGGAGAAGGACTGTGCACCTGAAGGGTGAGATCACTGCCTGCGCGTCGGTCGAAAGGGTTCCTTTTCTCAGTATGCCTTCTGCAGGGAGCTTCGTAATAGAAGCCTCATACGTGTCATGGAAATGGCATGCTCAGTGGCTTTTGTGTGGTGTAGAACAACAAAAACAGCTATTGAACACTGACCTCTGTAATTTGCATCTGGAAACTATACGGTGAATGTTAAGAAAAACATTTTATCTGCATATTCTGGAGACCGGTGCTTTCTTAGAACAGATCAATAGTAATAAAACTGCAGTGGCTATAAACATAAGGACAAACAAGAATATTGCCACCAGTTACAACACTTGAGAGTCAAAAAGCTATTGACTCTGAAGTAGACATGAAAACCTTTCTTTTAATGAGCTGCTTTGCATGTCTCCTGTCTCTAATATATTGACTTCATTTTTTCTTTGCGTTTGAAAACTTTCACAGTTAATCGATTTTCAGTGAAGGGAAATTAGGAAGTCCAAACGAACAGAAAGGAACATGTCATAAAACCACCGCTACGGGTAAGCACTCTCGTCAGCCTGCGTGTCCTCGTAGACAGCCCTGTGATCTGTCTCCATCTCCAGACCCGCATCTGTATTCGTGTGTCTTTTAAAAACAAATTGGGATCCTGTTACACATGAGGTCTTACACCTCACCCGCTGACACACGACACGCTGCCGTGAACATCTCTCCTCGTTAGAGAGACAGCGCTCTATCATCTCTAAAATGGGGTGTATTGTTCTACTGATCGAGTGGAATCTACTTCAGTTAATATGCATATGTTGAATTTTGCCTTTATAAGCAAGATAATGATGTACATCTGTTTATACATATCGCCATGCAGTTTTCTAATTATTTCCTTAGGACGCCGAAGTCTGATCTCTCTGTCTGTTCCCAGAGTAAGGCACACTTCTTTTAAAATAGGTTCTGCGTTCATGTCATGACGGAAGTCACTTGGTGCGGGTCAGGAAGGAAGTTTTTGAAAGTGGCCCGACGCCCAGGAAATTGGGGAAAACTCCTTTGCTCGGGGTGCCAACAATAATGTACAGTGTCTCTAAAAACTCTGTGTTCCAGATGGAGTCTCAGTTTGTCACCCATTGCATCAGTTTTCCGTCGCCACAGAATGAATTACCAGGCACTTAGCGTAAAACAACACAACTTTATTATCTTGTAGTTCCTGTGGGTCAAGAGTCTGGGCAGAGCTCAGCTGGGTCCTCGGCTCAGTGTCTCGTGAGGCGACAGTCAAGGTGTCAGCTGTGCCCTGGCTATCGCTGGAGTTTGGGGTCTTCTTCCAAGCTCACGCAGGCCGTTAGCTGAGTGTAGTGCCTTGTAGTCGTAGGAGTGAAGCCCCTGTTTTCGTTCAGTGAGCTGCAGAGTCCTGTCCGCTCCCAGAGGCCGCTCACAGCTCCTTGCCACTGGTGTCCGTAGGCAGTTCCTGGCATGCACGTCCGCTTTCTCCCAGGCTGTAGCAGGAGGTCTCTGGCTTCTTTCCTCTCTCGCCTCTGATGGCTTTCACGGGCTCGCCTGAGTAGGCCAGGCCCCCTGTTAATCACTCCATCTGATTCGGGGTCTTAAACACATCTGTAAGAAATCCCTCTTGCCATGTAACAGAAGCATGGGCGTATATCCCACTGTATCTGCAGGTCCTGCCCACACTTGAGAGCAGGGCATTGATTATACAGGGTGTGCATGCCAGGCGGTTCGGATCTTGAGGGTCAGTTTAGAGTTCTGTCTGCCCCATCCATAGCTGTCATCTAGGAAAACCACTGTTGATGTTTTGGTTATGTTCAGGATTTTTGTCACCCATGTGTTTAGGTATTTCTGTAAAAAATAGTTGTAATTACAGTACAGTCACCATGGAATCCTTTGTTCCCTTCATAATAATGTGTCAGCCCATCACTACAAATGCTGATGGACGTCATCTGAAAACTTTGGTCGATAGTTGTTAGACTGAATGCTTGTGTCTCCCTTCGCCTGTAGTTCACACATTGAATTCCTGGCCCCCAGCGTGATGGCATTTGAAGACGGGGTCTTTGGAAGGTGACTGGGTTTAGATGAGGTCACCTTCATGGGTGGAGCGCCATGAAGAGACTGATGCCCCTAGAAGAAGAAGAGACACCGAGCTTCCCGTTTCTCTCACCTGTGAGGACAGAGGGAGAAAGTGCTCATCTCCAAGCCGGGAAGAGGGTGCTCACCAGGAAGGGACTCTGCCAGCACCTTTGGTTGGGTTGTTCGTTTCCAGACTCTGAAATAAACGGCTGTTGTTTAAGCCCCCAGTCTCCGGCATTTCGTCAGAGCGGCCCGAGCTGACTTAGACCGTATTATGAGTGGGGTGTTCCCCCGTTATATTTTCTGATTGACCTATTGGCATAGCCCAGATTTTAAGTGTCCCACTCGGTCCTTTGTTATCAGCTCCCCGGCGTGGATGTCAGGGAACAAATGGGTAGTGGATTTGTCTTATTTTTTCCATCGTTTTTATAAAAGAGGGCTGGAGCACCGGAACAGACGAAGCAAGGCTTCTCCGAGGCGGACTTCCTTTCACCGATGAAATATTTATGACGACAGGTTGCCTAGCAATGGTCACCAGATCCGCCGGCACAGGCACGAGGGGAGCTGGAGGGGGAGTTTCCCCAGAAGACTCGGCAGAGGGAGGAACCGGCCTGGCCTGAGGGCGTTCCTCCGGGTGCCAGGCAAAGATGCTTACTGGGGACACGGTCACGTTGGCTGGAGTAACGTAACGCCCAGGTGAGGCGAGAACAGGAGGAAGACTTTAAAGAGATAAAAACAGACAGATTGTCAGGGAGCACTTATCTGTCATGTAGCAAAATGTTTTATTTCCTGTCACTGCCCACCTGCTCGTATCCTGACCACATCATCCTTGTCCCTGTCGGCTCGCCGGGTTCTGGCCGTCAGACAGCCAGGCTCGTTAAGCCAAACCAGGCCTCCTGGTGGGGGTCTTTGCGTTAAGGACCCGTTCTTTGCAGGTGTGTTGGTGACCAGGCATTAGAACCTTCCACAAAGAAAGAAGCTGGGATGGACGTCCTGTTTAAAAAGGATTGTGCTCAAGTATAATTCTGTTCGGGGTTGGCGGGTGGGGGGGGTGGGTTGTTCATAGACTAGATGCTTTCCCAGAAGTCATTTTTCTCTCCCCAGGAGTTCACATCAAATCACAGAGTGCCAGGCTGGAAGGAACTGCAGAAATCACTGTGGCAGAGCCCAGCCCCCTCTCTCCGGCTCTCTCTCTCTCTTTGTCCCTTTCTTCCTCCTCCTTTCTGTTTTTAACCACCAATAACAGTTGCCCCTTTCCCCACAAACCCCATATTTTGAAACTAGAATCACCACACCAAAGGGATGTAATTTCAGGAAAGAGCAAAGAAATGTAATGCCTTGGTTAATTCAGGGAGCCTTAAGACAGGTCAAGTGCGCTATTTCTGCTTGACATTGTGCAATATTGAAAGTAGCTCAATGAGTTCACAGTTCCGTTGTGGATGCTCAGGGACAAAGCAACCCAAATTGGAAATTGCTAATCTCATCTAGCCTCATTTTCCAGATGAGGAAACTTTCCAGAACATTCAAATTCACATAAATTTCCTAAGAGGACTCAGGAGTACTAAGCGGGAAGCTTGGTCAACAGCTCTGGAGAGTGATCAGAGACCGTGACGGCAGACCAGAATCATCTGCGGAGCCAAGACAAAGATGGACTTCTGGACCCAGAGGCCCTGCGCTAGTTGGTCCGGGTGGAGCAGGCTGTCCCGTCCTAATGTCAGCTGAGGCTGGAGAGGGGTCCCAAACGCTTCCCAGCGTTGAGAGGAAATGAATGGGGGGTCTCCTGTGGAAGAGCTCCATTCTCCCCACCTGCATCCTCTTCACTTTGCTCACAGAGGAAGAACTTCAGTTCAGAAATGAAGACAGAGAACAGCTGGGCTTCCAAAGGAAGGGAGAAGAGCCACGTGGCCTATAAAAGCCACTCTGACGCTTTGCCAAGAACTCGTGAGTGGTCTGTGGTTGAGCGCAGAAGCTTGCCCGTGGCCACAACGGAGAAGCAAGGGTTTAAACAAGTCGTCGGACATTGGACGAGTTGTAATGCTCTCCAGCGGCCCAGCTGCTGCAAAAGGGGCCTTAGGGAATGCGGGTCTTGCTAGATAACAAGTATGTAATGCTGTAGGAAATGGGGAGACTGGGCCCCCCCAAAAAACGAGGGGGCTGTGGGAGAATGGAGGCTGGGGCTGGAAGGCATCCTGACTTTTCAAGCTCAGCCAGAAACCCAGACTTTGATGTAAAATGTCCTGACTTTTACATTTTGGCAACACATTCAAATGTGTCAACTCCACTTCTGGGGATGGTATCCGTTGGCAGCGCTCAGCCTGAGAAGGGCAGCAGCTGGTGATTTCTGACCCACGCTATTGCTGAGATCTCTCCCAGCTCGAACTGTCTAAGGATTCCGAACTGGGGCGGGTCCCTGGGAGGGTTCCAGCGACCATGACAGACCCCGGGGAGCTCCGCTTGGGTCCTGGCTGTTCTTTTCCGATTGAAAAGTTCATTTTGTCCCTGCCCTTCTCTGACCCAGCTTGCTCGCCCTTGAGCAGGCAGCTTAAGAGCTCTCAGCCTGAGCCTGAGGGTCTCCGCCCCGTGAAACAGGAAGGACAGCTGTGAGCTGTGAGCAAAGACTCTGGATAAGCCTGAGTGGCGTGCGTGGCTGTGACAGAGCCTCCCGGGGGTGAGGGAGCGCCCAGAAATCGATGTGGGGTCCTCTGCCCAGAGCTGAGGTCAGACGATGGTTTCAATAGGTTAAACTGCTTGTCACCAAATCTAAGTATAAAACTTGAATCCCCCGGTCCCCCCAGCTGGATGGGCTTCTAAAAATACCTCCAAGGCAGGCACTCCACCTGATGGCTTGACAAGCTACCAGTCATCAAAGCCAGGTTCCTTCCTGCTGCTCAGCCAGGAGGGGGTCCGTCCCTGGTCACAGTTTTCAGTTTTTTTCTTGAAATCTGTCACCTTCCCTAACTGAGCAGAGAGCTGATGAGCATTTTCTTTAATATGAATGAAAGTTCAGCCAGCCAATCTGCAACTCCAGTGACACCCACCAGAGAACCTTTCAGCCTGTGGTAAGATCTGTGAGAACATTCTTTTCTTGGAGCTGCTGGGCTCAGCTGGGAGGTGCGCTCCCCAAAGCCTTCGGGGGTTCATTTGTAAACCACTTTCGGGAAAAACTCGAGTAGAAGGATAAAGACGACCCTTTAAGAGGCATTGTATAGCATTTCAGGGAAAGAAACCTAATGAAATATTAAAATTGGCTTTGGATGAATTTTAGATGCTTTTTGCTTGTTCATGTTTGCCAAACAACCCTCAGATAGCTTGTACTACATTAACACACACCGACCAAATTTTTAATAGTCGATATTAAGCAGCATTCTTAGGTTTGTGTGAGAATTTGAGCTGGAATGTGAGAGTTCTAAAATTACCTAAAGTGCTATTTTATTACACAGTTAGGATAACGTAACTAGTAACTTCAGATGGTAATGGATATTATATACTTTATTTATTTTTATTGTTTTATTGCACCAGAGAAAATTTAATAAGGACAATTGGTTACCAAAACGTGGGCACAGAAGGAAGAGTAAACTAAGGAAGTTTGCAAGATTAGTCATCGCAAGACGCCGACACAGGTGCTGGGACTGAAGCAGCCGAAGAGGAAGGTTGCCTGTTGTCCGTCACAGGGGCTGGAGCTGATGCAGGCGCCTGGACATCCCTCCGACCCTCCGACCCTCCATGGGCACCCCGAGGCACTCCTCCCTGGCGCCGTGACGACCGCCCCGCAGGTACAGTCACTGTCTCCAGTGCGTGCACTATGGCTCCGGGAGCACCTCTCTTAGCCTCCGGCTTAACAGATTCCACCTTTAGCCTCTTCGCCATTTCTCTTCTCTTCGTCTCGGTAGCACATGCTAGTTTGCAGGTTACAGAAAATGCCTCCAGATCACCAGGAACAGCTCTGCAGACGCCTGAACAAACTCTCTAAAATATTTGCCCATTTTGTCGCGTTTCATTTCTGAGAAACTGTCTTAAAGAAGTAATGTTAAATATAGAAAATATTTAGGCATCAAGATGTTCATCACAATGTTATTTAATTATTTAAAATTAGAAACAGCTTAAATCCTTAAAGACATGTGGAAGAATGTCTAAAGTGAAAATAGGAAATCATTTACAATTTTTAGAGAAGTGAAAAATACTTACGTTTTCATGTTAAAAGCGAAAAAACACAAAAATGAGCCAGCAGAATCGCATATACAGTATAATTGCACCTGGAGATCATCAGTACTGTTTACTACTGGAATGGTGGTGGGAATTAAATACTGCGTTTGAGCCCTTACCAAAGGGCTGGACCCAATATAGCATCTGAGAAATGTTAGCTCTTAGTTTTTTAAACACATGCAAATGTGAATGTGTAAAAAGACAAAAAGGGAGGATTAGCCAATAATTCTTTTATTTTGGTGGCGTTATGATCCACTTGCAGGAGGATTTTCGACTTGTCTGTGTTTTGCAAATACTTCACAACGAAGCAATATTTCCTTCACTCTGAGGAACTGTATTAAACAAAAATAACACACAGGTTATTCTGTTTTTGGAGTCCCCGCTAAATCAGCGCAGTGATGGGGGAGAGAAAATCTCCTGAGCCTCGTGCATGCCCAGGTGATCCAGCTACTGGGTTCAGGTGGTGAAGGCCACGAGGCTTAGACAAGCGAGTGCAGGAACCCGTGGGAGCACGCGGCCGAGGGGTGGGAGCACGCGGCCGAGGGGCGGGAGCAGGAGGCCGAGGGGCGGGAGCAGCAGGCCTGCGTGGACTTGCCTGCCGCGTCTGGAGAAGCGTCCGGGAGCAGAGTGGGAATCTGCTTCGACAGGTAAGTGCAAAGTCCTTCATCAGTGCAGGGGCACCGGTGCATTGTTACCTCGAGTGAGGCAGTCAGCCAAAGGCCCCTGAGTGTCGGCTCTGTCCCGCTCCAGGCACCTAATCTCACACCTGGCGAATCGGCCCCTGTGGTGGCTCCCCGGGCCTGGTGCAGGGCCGGGTGGGGGCCCAATGCACTTACTCAGGAAGGCGGATTTTTGAGAAGAAGCATCAGCTTAGTGTTTTGTGGGGGCGGGGGCGTTGCAAGTCTTCCTGCTGGGGCTTTTACCTTCCTAGTCCCTCTCAGTCCTGCCGTGTTTCCATCCCCGAGTGCTTGTGTGCATAAACTACGTAACACTGGGAGGCTGGTGCTCAGTAAAAAGGATTCTGCTTTTCCCATTTTCCTGGGCATGTTCCATTAAATGATCTGTTCCCACTGGGTGATGGAAGGCCTCAAGGGCGAGTCTACTTTAAATCAGGTTCTGCCCCAGGCTTTCATGGCGCCAGGCAGAACCTTCACGCTGGAGTCTGTTTGCCGCATGATGGCCAGAGACGGAGGTCTCCGGGCCGCACTCCGTTTTCTGCCTTGGCTGTAGACATGGGTGCTGGGCTGGGGCGGTGCCGCTGGCAGGAGCTCTCCGTGTTTGCTCCGGGGCTGCTGGAGGCGTGCCCAGCTGTCTGTCCACGCTGCAGAGCTGGGAGCCGGGTCGGGTCGTTGGAACACAGTCTGTTTCTCACTTGCCCATCTTCACGGCCGTTGGGATTCGGGGCTGAGCGCTAAGTTCCCGCCTTGTTGCACGCGGAACGTGAGGGCAGCGTGACCTGCGATGACTGAGTTGATCTCTAAATAAGCCGCGTAGTCATTAGGACTTACATTCAGCATTAAACACTTCCCGTGGCTCCCCGTGTGGTGCACTCAGAAGCACAGGCCGCTTCCATCGCCGTCAGCCTCGAGGTGAAACAGGCGATCCGAGTCTCTGGAGGCTCAGCTCGGGCTGGCACACACAGGTTCTGTTCCTGGACTTGTAAAGTCCTGGCTCCTCTTCTCATAAAATTCAGCTGCTTCAACGTCCCCTTGTGCCAGTTAGCTCAAAGCAGGCTTTGCAAATACTGGAAAACTCAGATCTCTACCTGTGATGCATGCAGGGTCGGCCTCCGGTTAATGACGCATCGTGCCGTTGCTCTGGTTTTGGCTCTGCTGCCATCTTGCTGTGTGATGCTGGGCCACTCACTCAGCCTCTCTGGGCCTTCTGAGATGAGGCAGTTGGAAGGAACGGTGTGGCTCAAACTTCGAGGACTCTGTTTTAGGCAGAAGCTTTAGAGTTTCCACTTTCTTCCTAATATTTGGGCTCATACACCCTTTGAAGTCCCTTTTTATTTCCAAAATTTCAGGTCTTCTTTTCAAGCTCAGTTTTACAATTTTTTGATAACTCTTTCCCCCAACTAGTGTTTATCACAGAAAGGGAAGGCCCTTTGTCTTCTTAATCTACCACGTTCCTCGAAGCCTTCTGTGCAGGGCTTCTGTAATTTAAATGAAAGATAAGAAAACTCCTCCTTCCAGTCTGTCCACATACTTCCTATTCCCTGTGATAATTCAGTCTTCTCAGTGTGTTGAGACAAAAGGGTTTTACACCCGTGTTATTATGTTGTTACGACCATTTGCAGGCGTTCTCTGCTGTGCAGAAGCTCAAAGGAAGCTGTGCGTGGGGTGGGGGGTGCAGAATCAGGCAGGCGCAAACCTCAGCTGGACCTTGGCTCTGCGGCCCGAGCTTTGGCGTGAAAGCGTCTCCAGAGCAGGCATTTGCTGTCTCGCTTCCCACGTAATAACCCTGTTCCCAGCACAAAGGAAGCCCGCAATAAGTAGTTGCCGGATGGGTGAACACTCCAACTATTCTTTCCTTGATTATTTACCCTGTGTTTACACCTGTGCCAGGTATGGTGGGGATGGTGCACACAGTGAAGATTTTCATCTTTTGCATTGAGAAGAGTAGTGTTTTGTCTGGGAGCATTTGGCAAATCAGAGATGGAGTAATAGGCTGGTGACGAATGATGTGTGTTCACGAGGGACGTGGTGTGACTCGGGCTGTGAGCGCCTCTCGGATGCAGGGATGAGAGCGGGCTTATGGCCGGGGTCGGCTACAGGGCTTCAGAGGGTAGAAGCTTCTGCACCTGGGCCTTGAAGGCAATGGAAGATTTCAGTAGCGGGCTGGGCGGGGGTTGGGGGCAGTTATAGACGGAGCACAGGTGCCTAGGCTTCTTTCTCCCGGCACTGCGTGGGCAGGCTTCTCTGGTGTTGGAGTAATCCCCATGCAAAGCAGGTGCAAAGCGGGCGCAAAGGCGTGCTCGAGGGTCCCGTGGAGAAGACCCCACACAGGGCAGACGGCACAGTGGAAAAAACCCAGCGTGTGTTCAAGAGCAGAACTACTAACTATGAGTGAAGGGAAACTTCCGAACTTGAGTCAAGTGTGTCCAGCAGAAAACAAAACCCAAAATTACTCCTGTTTGTGAAGTATTAAAAGAATTTCTACTTAGAAGAATCAATTTTTATAAACTCTGAAAAACATATACGCCCATTTACGGGTCGGATTGTCACCTCGTAGTTTGTTCTAAAGTAATCACATTCACAAAATTTGTAATAGGTTTATGCTCATTGTAGGAGTCTGTTCATAAAAACCACTGGGAGTGTTCAGTAATTAGAGGCTGGTTAAATAGAGTGCGGCGTAATTATGCGATGGAGCGCTGTGCAAAGACCAATGTGACTTCTCGTCGTTTTGCAGGTTTAAATTCTATGCCCCCGACTGTAGCCCGGTCACTTTCTCAGAGTCCCATGTAGTCTTCATGGTTCTGTTTGGTGTAGCACCAGGCATGTGTTCCTTCGTGGAAAGACTAGTCCTGGAAGGCATCGCGATGGCCACTGTAGGGGCCGCGGAAGAACCAAGACCCCCGCTGCTGCCGACAAGGAGCTGCTGGCCGAATAGGGCGGTGAAGGTGCGCGCACTGCGGCGCCCAGCGTGGTACCTGCTGGAGCGGATGATGAAGACCAGGAGCCCCGGAGCGTAAGCAGAGGGCTCGCTGTCCTCAGAGGTTGTAAGGAAGGCTTCCTAGAGGAAGAGGTACCTGTTCATGTCTCGATTGACAGGTGGGCGTAAGGAAAGGGTATCCAGAGGAGACAGAAGGGGGAGCAACCTGTTCCAGAACAGTGAGTGGTACTCTGGCAAAATTGCTCTCGCGTATGAGTATGGAGGAACAAGATTTCATTGACTGGCCTGGGACCTCAACCATCACTGTTTTTACTAAAAGAAATTTTTTTTATATAATGTATTTTCAAGGGAAAAGTCTTTTCAGAAATCAGGGCCTTAAAAAAAACCTTTGAGTCTGTGAGCACTGCTTGAATCTCCCTGTATGTAATAACAAGCTGCTTTTCTGCACCCCACTTGCTGTTAGGTTTCGTTGGCTAATTTTTAAAGGTGGTGCGTCCTGATCTCGGATACTGGAGATCTGCTGGCAGAATGAGCGTCTCTCCCTGGATCACACCTTTGGGGCCAATGGTTCCTTTATCAGCAACATGTCATTTTATTTAGGGCTGATTATGTGTTTAACAAGGCACTCAGCTGGAAACACATCTCATAACTCTCACTGCCGATCACTGCTCCTGACGGGGGCCGTCCTTGCATCCTGTGGCGCACAGACACGGGCAGGATTGACAGGGCAAATACAGCGGCCGTCAGTCAGGACTGCTGGGCGGGGGGAGCAGGGGGATCCCGAGTTTATCTACACAGACGAATGTGACAGCGGTTGCCCACAGGCGAATCGGGGTATAAGAACAGGAAACATCGAGACATGGAAACGCGCTGGATGGAATACAGGGCCCTTTGGGAAAAGCAGTGTTTGGAATATGGCTTGTTCGTGGGAGGGACCCAGGAGGTACTTTGCTCTCTTCTAGGCAGAAGGGGCCTTGGGGGGCAAGTAGAAGATGCCGAAGAGGAGCAGGCGTTCCTTTCCTCCAGCTGGTACCTGGAAGGACCGGTGGAGGCCACGGGTGCAGCCGCCTTCTGCAGTCAGTCATCGTAGGCCTGCTGCGCAGGTCCGGCCCTGGAACTTGTCTTTGACCAGCTGCCTGGGATGGGCCAGCGCGAGGGGTGTGGCAGGGGCTTTTCGGAACCTGAGGAGGGGAGTCCCTACTACAGCAGGGTTCGTTAAAACAGCCATGCTCCCGGCTCTATCCCGGCTCCCACCCTGAGTCCCAAACAGGCATTCACCCGTGGTCACACGGAGTTGGATGTCACGTAGCTGTTGGGTGCAGAAAGCCACGGTGGCCAATGGCTGTGGGATTGGGGGTCCCGGGGAGCCCGCCTGGCCGGTGAGCCCGGGGAAGCATCCTGGTTCACAGGCATAGTGCCCGCTCCCGAAGCTCAGAAGTGCGGCTGTTTCTGTGCTGGGCTCACACCCAAGGGAGAAAAGCAGGGACCCCTCTGCCCACGCTGCCCAGGCATGGGAGCCTGGGTGTGCCTGAGAGTTCTTTATGCGGAGAAACCAGCCAAAGAGAAAACGGTTGTTTACATTTTATTTTAAAGGAGGACGATTCCCCAGGTTTCAGGCGCCTCTTTGAGAAATCCCCTGTAACATAGGGCCTGCGAAGCTCCTTCCACAGACAACCATCCCCCTTATCTCTTCCACTTGTTTTCATGCCCGAGCCACACTGAGTAAGTCTGGTACGAGAGAGCCCCTCTCCTCACTGCCGAGTCCCAGTGACAGCAGGCGCTCAGTGCACTGAGTCTTCTTTTTCAACACGGACACATTTTAGCATAACTGTAATTGTAGGTTTACTTTTAATGTTACCAGTATTAATTTTAGAAGGCAAAACTTTAAAAATAGTTCATTTTTCATTATACATTTAGTGTATACTTATTACACAAAAATTAGGAAAAAGAGCAAAACTTGACAAAGAACCACGCGGCAAACGCAGCACACACCTGCGTTTTGCCGTTTTCCATTAGGTCCTTCTCGAGCACAGAACAGCAACAGCCCAGCAGTGACTGAGTTTTAGACGTGATGTCGTCTCGAACTGCAGCCTTGGAGGGACGAAATGGTTTGAGAGGAAGCCAGTCTTCACTGTCCATTAAACTTGGCAAACAGAGATTCCCAAATTCTCCCATCATCCCAAATTCCTTAAAATAATGTCTCTTGTACATTTCCTTCTGGACTCTAACATGTAGGCTATTTATAACTAGAAATCATACTGCGCTCATTTATTATCTTGCTTTTCCTTTATCTTGTCATAGTCCTTGTTGGCAGCTTGAATCTGCAGACCACTGGTGCCGAGGATCTGGTCCCTGGGCCAGCGGCACCGGTGTGGCTCGGGGGCTTGTTAGCACGCAGGTCACGGGCCCTGCCCTGGTCTAGCGAGTCGGAACTCTGGGGGCGGTGCCTAGTCATCTGTGGTCTCCTACGCCCTCCAGGCGGTCCCGACGAACCCAGTTTGAGAGCCTCTGCTGCGGGCTCTTGTTTTGAGCACACCCTGTGTGCCAGACACACTCTAAACCCTGCGCCCTGAGTGTGGCCTCTGGACGGGAGTACCTGTCCTCTCCCCCACCCTCCCCCATCTCGTTAGGAACTCAGGCCCTCGCCAGGCCGACTAAATCAGAATCTTCATTTTAAAAGTGTTAACCGAAAAACAGAAAGGGCAGAGCGAGAGGCAGAAAGTGTTTCAGACCCAAAGAAACAGCTATTTGGGAAAAACTGACTCAGGCAGAAACCCAGATGGTGATGGGGTGAAGGCAGGGGCTTTGTGAGACAGGGAAGGGGGGGTAACGGCATACACGGAAGGAAGACATTGCTACAGGTGCGAACGAGCTAAGCCAGTCCTTAGCTGGACGTGGCAGTTCTACAGAGAGTCCGCTCATCAGGAGGCCCACGTTCCTGTTCGTATTTGGCAGCACTGCTTGCTCTGCTGCCCTGGCCCAGTCCGAGCGTGGTTTTGCCCGTTGGAGCATTTCAAAGGTTTTAGGAATGAGACGTTCAAGGCCATGCCTCTGGGACGGCAACTCTGACTTCATTTTGAAGTGGCTGCATTTATGTGATTTTCCAAGAGCGCAAGGTGAATCACGCCTGCCTTGTTAAAGCGCAGGTTCTGGTCAGGTAGGTTCGCGTGAGGCCTGAGAGTGTGCACTTCTCATGAGTGAGCGCTGGTGGACGCCGTTGGTTCATGGACCGCGCTTCAACTAATATTAGGCATGTAAAATGTATTGTTTAAAAGCATAATGAGCATTGAAAATAGATACAGTGCCTTATACAAACACCTTGTGTTACCTACTAATATCAGCTCCCTTTTCCAGGTGAGAAAACGTGAGGCTGAAGGAGGTGAAGGGACGTGCTCAGGGCTGCGCAGCTGGTTCCTGCAGAAGCCACCAGACAGGTAGGTGACTCCACCTGCTCTCTGTCACGTGGCAGCGCGTGGTGACTGCCCCCACAACTCCCTCCGAGGCGGGGGTAATGAAGCAGCCAGGATTCAGCCTCCGGCGCCATCGTTTTCTCTCAGCGTACTTAGCATTGGTCTCCCTAGCTGTGTACTTCACCGTACTACTCTTTATATTGATTACGTGTTTAAATGACAGCAGTAGAGGATGTCATTGTTGATGTCCACAGATACACGCAGTCATAGCACGCCACACGTCCTGTGTCATCCCTGCCTGAGACGAAGATGTTCTAGCTTTATTTTTTGAGATTTGCTAATATCTTATCATACAATTACCATTTTTTTAAAAAAACATGTAATCTAAAACTATTAGCTGCTTTGTAAGTTTTGATTTCATCTTAAATGTGAAATTTTTCTGGAAGGTTGCATTTCCAGCTTCACACAGTGCTGCTAATTCTTCGTGTTGCATCCCCGAAGGGGTAACAGATATACCTGATTCTGTTAACGTATCTGGTATCTTTTGATCAGAATGAACCGTTCTGTTTCTGTGTCCTGAAAAGAAAGCGCACCATCTTCTAAAGCGACGACGGGGAGGGTGTGTGGTTTCAGCGGATTCGTGTCTCGGTCCGGAGTTGGCTTCCCGTGCCTGAGTCTGAAGGGCCGTCTTCACTGTGCACCTGGCTTTGCGTGGTGCCCAGAGTAACGTGCCCGGAACCTGTCGTGGCCGCTCACGAGGCACAGTCGTCAGACACTGCTGTGGGCGCCCGTTCCGTGCGGCTCTCTCAGGGGACACTCGTTCTCCGAAAGGAAGAGGTTTCATTCCCTGCCTGTTACCGACGTGTCTGCCAGCCACACACGGAGTCTGATGTCGTTACCGAGGGAGGAGAAAGAGAAAGCCCCACTGCACTTTTAAATTACATTTCACGTTAAATGATCTCATTACTCCGGAGGAAGATGAAATGCAATATAATTTTAGCACGTGTCTTGGCAACCTCTTCCTTTTCCATAGGGCGTGTTGGTGTTTGGGGATGATGGATAAGTAGAGAGGAGGAGAGACCCGGCTTGCTTCATGCCATCAAAATCTCCGCCAGTATTTAGTGATAAACATAAGTAGATTGCCCCGCCACCCCGAGGCAGGCTGGTGCATTTATGCAGACTGATGGATGAGGGGTTTCACAATCAGGCAATTTGAGGATCAAGCCGGAGGGATGCATTAGAGCATTCTGTCTGGCACGCTCAGCATCAATAACGCGCTGTTGCTGGGGAGAGAGGCAGGTGCGTTCCTTCCTCAGAGCTTACTGCCCAGGCACGGCAAATCCGTCCTCCGACAGCATCACACGGAGTCACACACCACAGGGCCGCACAGATTCCTGTGGTCTGTGCTTTACAAATAGGGTCCCTGGGACTCAGGGACACACATCCGGTGGTGATTGCGTAGATGGGGATGTGCATTTCCTGAGAGCCGGTAATGAGCTCTCTCCTAGCGTTATTCTACCTAATTAACCACACAGCTCAACTTGCAGTGTGCTGAGCAAGCCAGAAACTTGTCTCCTTTGTACTGTAGTCTGGACCCTTCCGGTTATTCACACTGATTCTAACCAAATAAGCAAACCGTACTCTAAAGCCCTAAAGTAAGCTGGAGGACTGTCTCGTTGCTTTAACCTCACCCCCAATTTCAACTGGATTCTGAGTCACTAGGGTAGGGATCGCGTCTGAAGTCTTGTTGGTTTGTTTTGCACGCCCCCATCTCAAGAGCACGCGCGTGTGCGCGCGCACACACACACACACAGTACGTTGCCCCAGGAGGTGCTCAGAAGCAGTTATTCGAGTCTTGTTGGAGAGGTTTGGCTACGTCAGCGTTGACTCATCAGCTCTGCTCCGTCAGGCTCTGTCTGTCGTACCTTTCCTAGTCCCTCAAGTGTAAGGTTGCATTGTCTGAAGTTTTTCTTGTTTCTTGAGGTGGGTCTGTGATGCTACGAATTTCCCTCTAGGACTGCTTTTGCTGTGTCCCATAGACGTTAGGGTTGTTTTTCTTTTTCATTTGTCTCTGTGTTTTGATTTTTTCTTGAATCTCATTGTTAACTGGTTCATTGTTTAGCAACATGTTATTTAGCCTCGATATGGTTGTGTTTTTCAGGGTTTTTTCCTGTAATTGGTTTCTAGTTCCATCTATACCAAGCAAGTTGTGAGGGCAGATACTTGGCCAAAGCCACAAGGAGTTCTTTATCTGGGCCCTGCCAACCGCCCCTGCACCCCAACCCCCGAATGAGAGTAGCTGGGGCGTCGTGTTCTGAACATCGCAGGCTAGCGTTTCTGTATTTAACATCGCATTTGCTTTGCGATGGTTCACTTTAAGCGCCGTTTTGACTGGGCCACAGGGCAGTCAGATGTTTGCTCAAACATCATTCTGGGCGTTTCTGTGAGGGTGTTCCTGGATGAGAGTAACATCTAAATTGGTAGGCGGCGTCAAGGCCCACACTCCCTATTGAGCAGGGCCCCACTCGGTCCACTGAAGGCCTGACTAGAGAAGGGACAGGCTGGCCCTCCCCCGTCAGCGAGCAGGCCTCCTGCTGACCGCCTGCAGGCTTGAACCTTGTCCTTTTCCGGCCTCAGGACTCAGTCGGAAGCTGTGTCTCTTGCTGGCTCCTGAGCCTGCCAGCCTTCAGATGGGAGCAATGCCATCCTCTGTCTTTGGTCTTGAACTTGCCCACTCACCCTGCAGATCTCGGGACTTGTCAGTATCCATGACTGAGTCAGCTCCTTATAATCAATCAATCAATCAACCAACCAGTCTCTCTATCTCTCTAAAATGCTAACACATGCTGGACATTTGTCTAGAACTCAGGCCAAGTTCTCTGATGCATTTCCTTTGTTATTTTTCAGTGACGCTAGAGATGTCTTTCTTATTTTTACATCTCCTTGGTCATTCTAACGAGTTTCTAGGAGGGAGGTGAAACATGCCGGAGCCCAAATCTGTCTCCATTCGGAGACCGGAAGTTCCCCAAGACGTCGTGCTGTCCCTCCCTCCCCTCTAAGTTTCCTCCTCCGTTTTCTGCCCCTGCAGCTCCCCGAGCCTCCCATCCTCCCCTCAATCACGGCACGTCCTCTCTTCCTTCAGTCTGCACAGCCTGTACTCTGGGCCTCTGGAAAAAAAACAAACAGACCCCATTTTTGTGCTTTTTGGTAGTTAAATGCCAGCCACGTGCTCCCTCAAAACCTGCCCTTTCCCTTTTCATCCCACTCACTGACCCTGTAAATGGTATTTGACGCACAGGAGCCGGAACAGTCATTAGCTGAAAATGTTTTTTCTAGGTAAAAATCTCTCACAGCTCTGAATCATGTCAAAAAAAAATTTTTTTAAAAAGTCCCCCTGCAGCAAATCCTCTCAGCATCCACGCCTGGCCCGCCGGGGCCTGATTGCACAGGGGCGTTCGGCGATGTGATTATGCGTGGCTCGGGAGTGGCCGGAACTACCGAGGGGCTCCTGGGAGCGACGTTTTTCCTTCTGGTTTCTGTGAAGATAACCTTCCCTCTGAAGTTAGAAAAGGCGAGCTTCTGTGTCTGTCCTGTTTGTTCGGTCTAAGCAGAATCCTTGCAGGAGCCCGACTGGGGATGTCTGTCTGAGCCGCATGTCCGCTGACACTCCCCGGGGTGCTTTGGAGTTACTGCTAACTGAATGCAGCAGGGAGTTTGCCCCCGGCCCGGGACGGGTCACTCCTGAGTAAACGCAGCGTGGCACGGAGCGCAGGGGGAACAGCCACCTGCCAGTGACTCCGTGTTCCGTGCAGGGCCCGTCTGAGCTACTTCACCTGCACATTCCGTCAGCACATAAATAGCACCTGCAAGTTCGAGTTTGCCGAACAGACCCCCACGCACATCTGGGCCCTCCAGCCCCTTCCGTCCATGTTCAGACTGTAGTGACAAGCCCCGCTCCATTTCCAGGTCAGAGCCCTTGCCTCTGTTTCCTGCCCCTTCAGAGACGCAGCGGGCCTTAGAGATCGTGAGGTCCTGGGGTGTTGGCGGGAGGGGCTCAGAGGCCCAGCGCACCGTCGCCGAGTTGCACGGTGACCTACCCAGGAGTGACCCCGGGTGCAGGGTAATGACAGGCGGTACTGAGAACTGAAGTGCAGGAAAGCACAGAGCCACCGCGTCCCCTCGGTCCCGGGCAGCGGAGCCCGTGTGCGCTGCAGCCGCAGACATGCCTCCCTGCCACGGCCGTGCCGCCTCACAGGCTCCCCGAAGGTGGGGCAGGGAAACCCGGCTTTCTGCGGTGCAGGGGGTTTCTGGCCTTGTCACTCGGGTCTCACTGAGGGGGTTACAGTGCTAGAGTTGCTGACAGACCTGCTGTCACGCGTGAACCGGGTTGACCAGCTGAACCAGCTCACCCCCGTCTGTTAGAAAGGGCCTTCTGGCCCTGTGGCAGTGGAGGTCACAGGTTTGTCCCCAGTGAGTGTGTGGCAGCTGCCTGCGGGTGGGCGCACATTCCCACGGTGTCTGTGTCCCACGGGCGCCCTTTCCCAGCCACCCCTGGTCGCTAGTCCTTGGGTAAAGTATCCTCTGGGCTCCTACCGGTGCCTGGCAGGGTCTGCCCCGTCTCTCCTCAAAGGCACCGTGTTTCTTCGGCTGGCACAGTCGTACTCGCGTGATGCTGACGGACACACGCGGTCAGTGACAGCCTGAGATTCTACGGGCGGATCTGCGTGTGGCCGTCCGGGGAGCGGGGCCCTGGCGCCCTGTGCTCCTGAGAAAACGACGTCCTCGGCGTTTCCCCTCCAGACATCGTCCCGTCACGGGACCGTGGGTCTCCGGCGGAAGCAGACACGAAGACCAGGCTTTGTGACGCCTTAGAAAGAGAAACATCGCGATGCGACCTATTTTTTCTGATTATGAAAGTAGTACCAGTTTTGATTACTTCCTTGGGACCCGTTCATAGAAGTGAAATTACTGTTTCAGAGATGACGTTTTTTTATAGCTCATGACAAGTACTTACAAATCATGTTCTAGAGGGCTTTAACAAATTACATTGCCACCAGTGGTTTATGAGAATACATGTCTGCTGAATCCTCACAAATATTAAGTGTTGTCCTGTTAAAAATCCTTGTCAGTGGTGAGTCGTGAAGAATGGTATCTCCCTGATACTATACTTTTCATCTCGTGATGCTGGCTCTGCTCTTTACCCCACTGGATTTTGTACCATTTACATTTTTACGGAGTGTTGGACAATGCATTGTCCTCTTCTGGCTTCCACAGAGTTTTGCGTTTTCCAGCGTGGTTGTGCAATTCTGCATTCCCTACAGCCAAGTGTGACAGCCTTGGTCACTTTACATCGTTGCCGGGGCTTATTTGTTTGGTTTTTGTTTTGGTTTTTGGAATTACTGTGGACATTCTGAAGGACGTATAGGGGCGTCTCATTGTGGATTTAACTTGCATCTCCCTGATGACGAGTGAGGTTGAGTGTTCCTTCAGGTGTTTACTTACCTCCTGTGTCGTCTTCGACGATGTGTGTTGAAATCGTTTGTCCATTTTGTTGGGCTATTTGCTTGTTGTTTTGAGCGTCCTGGACATGGGTCCTTTTTGATACGCACGTATTTCTCCCGGTGTGTGGTGTGCAGTTGCTTTCTCTCAGTGGCCTGCAGAGCAGACGCTTTTAATGTTGCAGACATTCGACTTGTGTTTTTATTCAGTGGGCTGTACCTTTGAGTGTGTCTGAGACCTCTTTGTCACACATGACCGTGATCGCCCCGTCTGTTTTTGCCTGGAAACTGTACAGTTGTGAGGTGTACGTTTAACGCTGTACGTCATTTCTAGTCAAGTTTTAATTTGTGAGTACAGTTTGAGGTGTTTTTTTTTTTGCATTTAGCTATCCGCTTGTTCCAGAAACGTTTGAAAACATTATCCTTTCTCTATTTAGTTGCTTTTGTGTCTTTGTTTAAAACAAAACAGTCATGACCCTGTTTGTGTGGGTCTGTTTCTGGGTTCTTTATGCAGATTCTTTGAGTTAGGCATCTAACCTTCACCAGTACTACACCGTCTTGATAATATTGTGGCTTTAAAATATTCTTAAAACCAGGTGGTGAGAGTCCTCTGACTCTGTTCTTCCTTTTCAAAATTGTTTTGACTATTCCAGTTTCTTTTGCCTCTCCACTTAACTAACAGCTTTATTTTGAAATATCTGTAAAAATTCTGCTTGGATTTCGACAGGGGGATAGTATTGAACCTATGGTGAGTCGGGGAGAACTGACATTTTAAAGAATATTGTTTCTTTAATTCACGAACATGGCGTATCTCTGCTTCCTTAGGTCTTCTCTGATTCCTGTCATCAGTGCCGTGTGGCTTTCCAAACACAGACCTCCAACGTTAGGGTCACACCTGAGCACTCCATGCATTTTTGTGAGACCAGCACTTGCAACAGTTTTTACTCCCAGTTGTTCATTGCTAGTATGTACGAATGTGATTGATTTTTGTTGGTCTTGTACCCTGTGACTTTGCTAAATTCACTTCTTAGTTCCAGAAACTTATTTGTAGATTCTTTAAAATTTTCCATAGACAATTATGTTACTTGTGAATAGAAGCAGTTACATTCCCTCCTTTCTTTTTTTAAAATATATTTTATTGATTATGCTATTAGAGTTGTCACATTTCCCCCCTTCACTCCCCTCCACCCCACATACCCCCTCCCACCCACATTCCCCCCTTTAGTTCATGTCCATGTGTCATAAGTTCTTTAGTTTCTACATTTCCCCTACTATTCTTACCCTCCCCCTGTCTATTTTCTACCTACCATCTATGCTACTTATTCTCTGTACGTTTTCCCCCTCTCTTCCCCTCCCACTCCCCTCCTGCTAACCCTCCATGTGATCTCCATTTCTGTGATTCTGTTCCTGTTCTAGTTGTTTGCTTAGTTTCTTTTTGTTTTTGTTTTAGGTGTGGTTGTTGATGATTGTGAGTTTGCTGTTATTTTACTGTTCATATTTTTTATCTTTTTCTTAGACAAACCCTTTTAACATTTCATATAATACAGGCTTGGTGATGATGAACTCC